>JACGWL010000464.1:0-12724 GCA_034509725.1 Sesamum angolense
AAACTTCTGAAAGCTGTATTCCGACAACAGAAGAAGCTGAAAGGTAATCTCACTGAAAATGTTAAGCAAGCGAAGAATTTCCCTCGATAAAAGCTCAAGCTTTGTTTACTACCTATATAAGAGGATATCTTTCTTGACCTTGTTAAAAGCTGTAGAAGGGTATATTCTGTGGCTGTTAAGCTGGAAATTAGTATGCTTCAACAGCGCGCCAAAATGGAGAGGCACCCACCTAGTCAATGCAGCCTCACGAGCAGTCCTGGCAGCACTAGTATATCACTTGTGGCTTGAACGGAATAAGAGAAAATTTCAAGCGACAGCATCATCGGCAGATTCAGTTGCAGCACGAGTGATTGAAGATATCCGTATGAGGATCTTGAGCGAAGAATTAATTCCTTCATTGCAAACTAGAGCATTGTATAGAATTTGGAAGATACCATGGCCATTAAGGCAATAGGACAATACATTGTTTGGAATAGCAGCTGAAGCAGAGACAAGACAAATTTTGGCAGAAAATCGGCTCAGAATTTTGAACGCGAACTTCCTTCTTTACATATTAGATCATTGTATAGGGTTTGGTAAATAGCTTGGCCATAGGACACTTGATACATTCATTGGTATGCCTTGTAATTTTTATTATTCATTAATGCAATTTACATTTACCCCAAAAAAAAAAATTACAGTGGCTGAAACATGGGGATCAAAGTTCTAAAATCTTCTTCCATAAGATTAATATAACAAGAGTGAAGCAAAGGGTGTTTCAAATAACAAAGGTAGGTGGCGAATTACTCACAGCGCAGCAAGATGTTAATCAGGAGTTTATTTCATACTTTCAGAACTTATTCGGGGGTCCTAGCCTAAACAGGAGAATTGATTTGGAGTTTTTAAGGCATGAGCTTAAACATACCATAACAACGGCTGAAGCCAGTCTGCTAGTTGCTCCTGTAACAATGTCTGAGGTCAAAGAGGCCTTCTTTGATATTGATGTCGGGAGTGCTCCAGGCCCGGATGGATATACCTCTGCATTTTATCGAAGTGCATGGCCAGTGGTTGGACAGGCTATGTTTCAGGCCGTTGGTGAGTTCTTCCGAACAGGTAAACTGTTAAAACAGATTAATACTACTCTTATCTCCTTGATCCCGAAGGTAAGTTTGCTTAGGTATGTCTCGGATTATAGAACTATTGCCTGCTGTAATGTTTGTACAAATCGATTACCAAGATCATTGTAAAACGGCTGCAGCAGGTTCTTCCTTTGTTGATTGATTATTCGCAGAATGCATTCGTGCCAGGTCGTAGTATAACTGATAATATACTATTAGCTCAAGAAGTAATGGCAGGTTACAATCAAAAGAGACTACCTTCTCGGTGTACGATTAAAGTGGATATCCAAAAAGCGTATGATTCGGTTGAGTGGGATTTTCTGTTGGAGGTTCTGAAATTATTCAATTTTCCTCATCAGTTTATTGCCCTTATTAATCAATGTGTTTCGACAGCTTCTTTTTCAGTCTCGCTTAATGGTTCGATCCATGGTTTTTTTCAAAGGCGATCGAGGACTTCGTCAGGGTGATCCTATGTCGCCTTATCTTTTTGTTTTGGTTATGGAAATCTGGAATTCGCTTCTCAGATTCAGAATTAAAGCATCAGCCGATTTCCATTACCACTGGAAGTGTAAAGATATTGGTTTAATAAATATGTGTTTTGCCGATGATGTTTTAATTTTTTGTAAAGCTCATTTGCCTTCTATTACAGTAATTATTGATACTTGAATGAGTTTGCTGCATTGTCAGGGCTTAAAGTAAATCCGGCAAAGAGCCAGATAATCTTCTCCCGAGCGGTGCAGCAGGAACGGCAACAGATCCTAGGCTACTTGGGGTTCCAAGAAGGCTCATTGCCTGTTAAATACCTAGGTATTCCTCTTACTTCATCTAGACTAACGATAGCTGATTGCAGACCCTTAATCGACAAAGTAGACGCTCGACTGGCAGGCTGGAACACTCAGAACCTGTCTTACGCTGGCCGGCTGCAACTCATTAAGTCAGTCCTTAGCACGCTGCACATGTATTGGGCCTCGGCTTTCATAATTCCTAAAGGCATTCTGAAAACTCTAGAGAAGAAAATGAGACAGTTCCTCTGGAAAGGATCAGTTGGAAGTGGAAATGCGAAAGTAGCTTGGGAATTGATTAGCAAACCAAAAGAGGAAGGAGGGCTTGGTATTCGCAGTCTCATCACAACGAACCAGGCACTTATGCTGAAACAACTGTGGAGGATATTACAAAATGAGGGCACATCGATATGGGTGGATTGGATTCAGAGTTACAGGCTCCGACATTCAACAATTTGGATATTCAATGGTGCATTAGGATCGTGGGGTTGGAAAAAATGCTCAAATTGCGACCTCTACTTCAAAGAGGTGTCATTTACAAAGTAGGTGACGGCTCTTCCTTTAGCCTTCGGCAGGACGCTTGGCACGAACGAGGTCCGCTTTGCTTAATACTTCCTCGAGGACCTGTGGTCACGGGCTTACCATTATCATCACCTCTTTCCAGCGTGATACAGAGGAACCAGTGGTGCTGGCCGGCCTCGACAGATGCTGACATTATTGATATAATGTCACAACTTCCTCCAATACACTCTTCAGCAGCTGACTGCATTTATTGGAGGAGCAGCTCGGGTAAGTTCACGTTTCAGGCGGCTGTTTCTCTTATTCAGCCGACAACACCCTTTGTTTTTTGGTATGGACTTCTTCAGGGTAAATTTAAGATTCGGAGGCATGGGTTTATCCTTTGGATGGTCATATTGGAGAAGCTTTCTACCATGGACAAACCATGGGTTCCAAGGGCTGAAAATGGTTGTGTGCTTTGTGGTGGACTGTTTGCTGAGACAGATGATCATTTGTTTTTTAAGTGTTCATACTCTAAGCGATGTTTGTCTATTCTAAAGAGAAAAATTAAGTTCCAATGGCCGTATTTGGAATGGCAGATGGGTCTCATTTGGGCGAGCAAAAGATGGAGAGGGACTCACCTCATTAATGCGGCATTTCGAGCAACATTGGCAGCTTTAGTTTACCATTTGTGGGCTGAAAGAAATAACAGAAAATTTTCAGCAACATCGGCATCGGCAGAATACATCACTAGTAGAGTATTAGAAGATGTTCGAATGCGGATTACGGCTGCAGAATGCTCCCCTAGTTTACAATCTCGAATTTGTATAGAATTTGGCATTTGGCACGGCCAATAGGGCTTTAGGAGATTATTTCTTGTAATGCCGTGTACATTTTATTTCTTTAATGCAATTTACAGTTTACCCAAAAAAAAAAATTGCTAAGTGAAATAATAACTAGAAGTTAGTAAGATATGAAAGCAACTTTCTCTAATAAAATCGTGCAAAATAGCTGTAATAAAAACTATCTCAGAATCGGACGAAACTTGACCCAGAGGTAGGTCTTAACGCATAATAGAAGTTAGTAAGATATGAAAGAAAACTTTCTAGAAACTGTCTCAGTATGTGACGAAACTTGACCTAAAGGTAGGTCTTAACACATAATAGTGCATGGTTAATTTGCAAAGTGAAATAATAACTAGAAGTTACTAAGATTGGTAAGCAAACTTTCTCTAATAAAACCGTGCAAAATAGATGAAATAAAAACTGTCTCAGAATCTGGCGAAACTTGACCTAGAGGTAGGTCTTAAACACATAATAGTGCATGATTAATTTGCAAAGTGAAATAATAACTAGAAGTTACTAAGATTGGTAAAACTTCCTCTAATAAAACCGTGCAAAACAGCTGAAATAAAAACTGTCTCAGAATCTGACGAAACTTGACCTAGAGGTAGGTCTTAACACATAATAGTGCATGGTAAATTTGCTAAGTGAAATAATAACTAGAAGTTAGTAAGATATGAAAGCAAACTTTCTCTAATAAAATCCTGCAAAATAGCTGTAATAAAACTGTCTCAGAATCTGACGAAACTTGACCCAGAGGTAGGCTTAACAGATAATAGTGCATGGTAAATTTGCTTTGTGAAATGATAACTAGAAGTTAGTAAGATATGAAAGCAAAGTTTCTCTAATAAAACCGTGCAAAATAACTGAAATAGAAACTGTCTCAGAATGTGACGAAACTTGACCTAGAGGTAGGTCTTAACACATAATAGTGCATGGTTAATTTGCAAAGTGAAATAATAACTAGAAGTTACTAAGATTGGTAAGCAAACTTTCTTAATAAAATCGTGCAAAATAGATGAATTAAAAACTCTCTCAGAATCTGACGAAACGTGACCCAAAGGTAGGTCTTAACACATAATAGTGCATGGTAAATTTGATAAGTGAAATAATAACTAGAAGTTATTAAGATTGGTAAGCAAACTTTCTCTAATAAAACCGTGCAAAATAGCTGAAATAGAAACTGTTTCAGAATGTGACGAAACTTGACCTAGAGGTAGGTCTTCACACATAATAGTGCATGGTTAATTTGCAAAGTGAAATAATAACTAGAAGTTACTAAGATTGGTAAGCAAACTTTCTCTAATAAAATCGTGCAAAATAGATGATATAAAAACTCTCTCAAAATCTGACGAAACTTGACCCAGAGGTAGGTCTTAACACATAATGGTGCATGGTAAATTTGATAAGTGAAATAATAACTAGAAGTTATTAAGATTGGTAAGCAAACTTTTCTAATAAAACCGTGCAAATAGCTGAAATAGAAACTGTCTCAGAATGTGACGAAACTTGACCTAGAGGTAGGTCTTAACACATAATAGTGTATGATTAATTTGCAAAGTGAAATAATAACTAGAAGTTACTAAGATTGGTAAGCAAACTTTCTCTAATAAAACCAAGCGAAATAGCTGAAATAAAAATGTCTCAGAATCTGACGAAACTTGACCTAGAGGTAGGTCTTCACACATAGTAGTGCATGGTTAATTTGCAAAGTGAAATAATAAATAGAAGTTACTAAGATTGATAAGCAAAGTTTCTCTAATAAAATCGTTCAAAATAGCTGAAATAAAAACTCTCTCAGAATCTGACGAAAGTTGACCCAGAGGTTGGTCTTAACACATAATAGTGCATGGTAAATTTGCTTTGTGAAAAAAACAGAGTGCCAAATTGGACCCTGTACAGCCAGCACAAGATACTGCGTCGGCAGGGCCAGCAGCCAAGTTCGTGTGTAAGAACAGTGCCCCTGTTCCTAGTAAGGGCAAGGAAATTATCCTTTATAACTCTTATGGTGCTCTAGATACAGAAGGAAATGATAGTCAGTTGGCGGGCCCTAATTATCGCAGCCCGACTGTCGAAGGCTCATGATCAAGGTGGCCTCGTGGAATGTCCGTGGACTCAATGGAATCGATCACCAACGGGCGGCCGAACATTTGGTATGTGATCATAAACTTTCTTTCCTTGGTTTAATTGAAACTCGATTCAGTCAGGCTAATGTGCAACGTGTACGGCGTAATATGTTACTGAATTGGTCATGGTTTGATGACTATTTTGGTCCGGAGGGCCGTATATGGTTTGTTTGGAATCCAGTAGAAGTTGATGTGGAAATTTTAAGAGTGGAGTCTCAATTTGTTCACTGCTGTGCATTCAATAAAAGATTGCACACAAGGTGTGTGATATTGGTCATCTACAGTGACTATGACATTATCCCACGAAGAACCCTATAGGGTGCACTCTGTAACCTGTCGGCTGGAATCTCGGATAATCCTTGGCTTGTCCTAGGAGACTTTAACGCGGTTTGGATGATAGTGAAGTGTTCGGCCGAGCAGCGGATACCGGGGTATCAATGACAGAATTTCGAACATGAATTCGGGATACGGGTCTTGTGCAGCTACCTTTCACTGGTTGTCCGTTTACATGGCACAATTGCAGTGAAGGGCCAAGAAGCTTGTGGAAGTGGTTGGACAGAATGCTCGTTAATACGACTTAGATGGATGCTTGGCCTGGCTCATCATACATTAGTGCGCTGCCGAGTACATTGGATCATTCTCCTCTTATTCTCACCAGCGTGAACAGAATTGAGGAGCATGTTGTTTTCCGATTTGACAATTACTTAACTCACCTTCCAGGTTTCTTGAAATCGGTGGTGGAAATCTGGAAACATCGTATACACGGGACAACAATGTATGAAACTGTGTGTAAGCTGAAGCTTCTAAAAGCTGAATTCCGACAACAGAAGAAGCTGAAAGGTAATCTCACTGACAATGTTAAGAAAGCTAAGACTTTCCTCGATAAAGCTCAAGCATTGTTTACTACTTATAAAGAAGATATCTTTCTCGACCTTGTTAAAAGCTGTCGACGGGTTTACTCTATGGCTGTCAAGCTGGAAGTTAGCTCAAGAACTATCGGCACGTTACAATCAAAAGAGACTTCCTCATCGGTTGAGTGGGATTTTCTGTTGGAGGTTCTGAAGTTATTTAATTTTTCCTCATCAGTTTATTGTACTTATTAATCAATGTGTTTCGACAGCTTCTTTTTCAGTATCGCTTAATGGTTCGATCCATGGTTTTCTCAAAGGCGGCCGGGGACTTAGACAGGGTGATCCTATGTCACCTTATCTTTTTGTTTTGGTTATGGAAATCTGGAATTTACTTCTCAGATTCAGAGTTAAGAATGCAGCTGAATTCCAGTACCACTGGAAGTGTAAAGACCTTGGTTTAATTAATTTGTGTTTTGCCGATGATGTATTACTTTTTTGTAAAGCTCATTTGCCTTCTATTACAATAATAAATGATACTTTGATTAAGTTTGCTGCATTGTTAGGGCTTAAAGTGAATCCGGCCAAGAGCCAGATAATCTTCTCCCGAGCGGTGCAGCAGGAACGACAACAGATCCTGGAATACTTGGGGTTCCAAGAAGGATCACTGCCTGTCAAATACCTAGGTATACCTCTAACCTCATCTAAACTAACTTTAGCCGATTGCAGGCCCTTATTCGACAAAGTAGACGCACGACTGGCCGGCTGGAACCACCTAATCCTGTCTTATGCTGGCCGGCTGCAACTCATTAAATCAGTCCTTAGCACGCTGCACACGTATTGGGCTTCGGCATTCATACTTCCTAAAGGTGTTCTGAAAATTCTAGAGAAGAAAATGAGAAAGTTCCTGTGGCATGGATCATCTGGAAGTGGAAATGCGAAAGTAGCTTGGGAAAAGAGGAAGGAGGGCTTGGTATTCGCAGTCTCATCACAACAAAACTGAAAAAATACAATGATTGAAAATTCTCTCTGTTCTCTCTCACACACTACACCTCCTACACACACTAACCCTAAACCCTACCATGCACCCTCGGCCATGGAGGACGCCGGCGAGGCTGAAGGTAGCCGGCGAGGCTAACGGCAGCGAGGGCGCCGCCTCGGACAGTCCGGCGATGAACACGCCGGTGGTTGAGGCTGTTCCGATTGACGCAAAGATCATGTCCAAATTCAATTTCAAGGAATTCCTCCAACTTGCTACGCGGGTGATTGACGTTGGCGACGCCGACTCCGTGGCGGCGTTGGTGGAGTTGAAATGACGGTTGTTGGAAAAGTTTGGGGACGATTCGACAGGCGGTGCTATCGACCATGGCGGTCCCGTTCAACCCCGCCCGTTGCTGCCGTTCGTAGGTCCGTTTGTTGCACGGCGGGCGCGACGTTTTCCTCGCCTGCCAACGTCGGAACAGGCCGCTCTCATACTCCAAGGAACGGCGATCGAACCTAGGGCTATGCGTCATGCGCCGCCGACAACTCCCTTGGAAACTGAAATGGTTGTTGCGGCTAGGGTTTCCCCCATGCACCCTACCGTGTTGGGATTTGGTTCCGCCCCTCCGCATGTCGGTTGTCCAACCCATGCCTGATGCTTTGCCGACCGTTAGCGCCTTGGACAGCGCAAAATTCCTTGGCCCAAGATCAGATTGCGGCGCCCCCACTTTTAATGGCGCCTAGGGTTTCCAAATTGATGATGACGGTGCCTTCGACTGCCGTGCACGACGCTGTGTGTAACTCCCCGTCGGCCATGGACGTTTCGAAGGCCCCGACGGCGACGGATGTTCGGGTTTCTTCGCCTCGGGTTTAGCTTCACCGCCGCCGCCCTCCGTGACCGTTTCGCCAAATTCGACACAGGTTGTGTGTCTACAGCGCAGCCGGCGATCGGGACTGCACCGGCCATTACTTTGCCGAAAAAGCCTTCGGCAGCGTCGCCCCCTGCCGCCAAAATTACACTGAACCCGTCGGTTGCGTGGCCGGCGGCTGAGCCGACAGTCCCGTCCTAGCTGCCGCCGCCGGCCGCAATCGACAGTAATGGACTGTCCGGACTGGCCACGCCTCCTGTCAAGGCGGTTGATCCGGCATCGATAATTTTCATTGGTAATGTCCCGTTAACGCCTTGCTTAAATTCTTCGTCGTTAGGTGACAAGATATCCGAAGGATTCCATACTTCATCTCGTAAAACACTGTCCTTTGTTCCTCCGTCGCTACAAAACGGTGAGGTTGTGGTTCGGCCTTCTATTGATTTGATTCGAAATGGTTCTACTCGTTGGAAAATGACTGTCGTCGGTTACTTTCTTGGTAAACGACCGTATTTCCATCATTTAAATGCCTATGTTCATTCTATATGGCCGGTTGTCCGGGAGGTTACGGCTACAGCGACCGGGTTTTACTTCTTACAATTCAAAACGGAAGTGGCAATGGATGAAGTGATTGAAGGGGGGCCATGGCTATTCCAAGGTCAGCCCATCGTCCTGCAAAAATGGGAACCGGGCATGGCATTGAGGAAACTAAAGCATACACAGGTTCCTGTGTGGATTAAATTGCGACATTTGCCAGTGGAGCTGTGGACACCTGACGGATTGAGCACTGTGGCTAGTGGGATTGGTAAACCGTTGTATCCTGACGTGATTACTCAGGCATGCACGAGGTTGGATTTTGCTCGTGTGTGTGTCATGCTGGATATTAGCTCCAAATTACCCCAACATGTTATTATTATGATTCCTTTGGAAAATGGAGGCGAGTCGGCATGCAAGGTTGATGTGGAATACGAATGGCTTCCCCTAAAGTGCACTTCGTGCCATAGCTTGGGTCATGTGACGTCAGCTTGTGTCTTGCATAAGCCCCCAAAACCGGCTGTTGCTGTCTATGTTCAAAAACCAAAGCATGTGGCTACTTCCGCCTCGAACTCGATCGCTGAACCTTTATCTGAGCCTCTCGAAGATGAGGCAATTTTGGAATCGGATGTTGTGATAAAGGATAAGGGTAAACAAATTGTGCTATTTAATACCTTTGATTTGTTACAGTCCTAATGATGATGCAAAATGTTCGTCTCGAGGTACTAATGAACGTAGTCCCCTCGGTGGTGATCCATGTTGAATGCTGCTGTTTGGAATGTTCGGGGTTTGAATAGGCGAGACCATCAGATTGCAGTTCGGGAGTTGGCTATGAATTCCAGGTTACATTTTCTTGGCTTACTTGAAACACGTGTGACTTTACCAAATGCTGCCCGTGTGCAAAATGGTATTTTGCCTAGGTGGAAATGTTTTTCTGATTATAATAGTGTTGGTAATCGTATTTGGCTTGCACGGGATGATGACTTTCTTGATGTTACTATTATGGATATTGGTGTTCAGTTTGTCCACTGTCAGATTTTTATTCGTAGCTCCCATATCTATGTCTTGGTTACTGTGTCATATGGTGCCAATGATGTGGGGTCCCGGCGAGAACTATGGCAGGCATTATCTAATATTTCAGGCTCGATTAACGATGAATCGTGGTTAGTCGGGGGAGATTTTAATGCAGTTCGGGATTTGAGTGAGGTCTGTGGCACTTCTGAAGATATCAGAGTGGCAATGAACGAGTTCAATGAGTGTATCCTGAACACTGGCCTCATTGAACTGCCTATGCGAGGGGAACGTTTCACGTGGCATAATTGTAGTGATGATGGCCACAGCCTTTGGAAACGGCTGGACCGTTTCCTAGCCAATGACAAATGGATGGAACAGTGGCCAGATGTTTTCTATGATTGCCTCACTCCGAGGACATCTGATCACTCCTCGTTAGTCCTGAGTGATGACTGTCGACGTCCTCTGGTGAGTATGTTTCGTTTTGATAATTATCTTGCTCTGTCACCGGGGTTTATTGCTTCTGTGCAAGACATCTGGCGGCATCATATAGTGGGTACTCTGATGTACTCAATTACCAGGAAGCTTAAGCCCTTAAAGCCGATCTTTCGACAACAAAGAATGATGAAAGGGGACCTCTCGGCCAATGTCAAACTAGCAGGGGAATTCTTGGAAATCGCCCAACGACTCCTCCAGGAGGATCGCCATAACCCCCTGCTGTTGCATTTGGAGCATTGCTGTAGACTTGTTTTCCTGAAAGCTGTTAAGATTGAACAGGTCATGTTGCAACAGCGAGCCAAGACACAGTGGATGAAGGGCGGTGATCAATGCTCCCGAGTCTTTTTCCGTAAGGTGGCCATTAGACGAGCGTACAAGCGAATCTTTCATATATCTGACGAGGCTGGTAATACTTTTACGGAGCCACATGATATCAGTAATGAATTTGTTGCATACTATCAAAGGCTGTTGGGTGGTGATCGGACCGATAGGGCTATGAATTTACGATACTTGAGGCCTTGGGCAAGACACATAGTCACGGACGAAGAGGCCAGCCTATTAACTCGCCCTATTACTAAGGATGATGTCAAAACAGCGGTATTTGATATTGAAGAAGATCGAGCACCCGGACCAGATGGCTATACATTAGGATTCTTTAAAGCAGCGTGGCCAGTTGTATGGGAGGAAACTACTGCTGCTGTGATGGACTTCTTTACTACGGGTCGTCTGCTTAAACAAGTTAATGCCACGCTAATCACACTGATTCCTAAGGTATGTGATCCGTCCCTAGTTGCTGATTTCAGGCCTACATCTTGCTGTAATGTCATATACAAAATTATCACCAAGATACTAGTGCTTCGGAGTCGGGGTGTTCTGGACAAGATCATCAGCCCATCGCAGACTGCTTTGTTCCAGGGCGGTCGATTAGTGATAATGTCTTGTTGGCGCAAGAATTATTTTTAGGGTATAATCAGTGCCGCCTCCCTCCTCGTTGTGCTTTGAAAGTGGACCTTCGTAAAGCGTATGATACAGTGGAGTGGGATTTTTTGTTGGCTACGCTTCAGCTGTTTGGTTTTCCACCTACTTTTAATAAGTGGATTGCGGAGTGTGTCACCTCACCGCATTTCTCTTTATACCTTAATGGTGAGATACATGGTTTCTTTGCCGGGGCCCGGGGACTTAGACAAGGGGATCCTGTGTCTCCATACTTATTTGTGCTCGTTATGGAGGTCCTTCATCTGATTTTACAGCAATTTATTGAGCAAGATGGTGGCTTTGCATATCATTGGCAATGTAAGGAACTGGGCCTTCTTCAGTTATCCTTTGCTGATGACCTCATCCTTCTTTGCAAAGCAGAGGTCCGATCAGTGGAGTTGTTCCGACGTGGGCTGGATTTATTTGCCTCCCTTTCTGGCCTACATACAAATCCCCAGAAGAGCCATCTGATCCTCTCAAAAGCGGCAAATGGAGTCCGGGCAGCACTACTTGAAACGCTGGGATTTCAGGAAGGACGACTAACATTGAGGTATCTTGGTCTTCCACTTATCGCCTCTCGCTTGACCTTGTTAGATTGTCAGCCTCTATTGCAGAAAATTGATGCTCGAATCAGTGGCTGGAATGGTGTCGGCCTCTCCTTCGCGGGGCGAGTACAATTGATTAAGTCTGTTCTCCTTGCTTTTGAGGTATACTGGGCAATGGCCTTCTTATTGCCCAAAGGTGTCATTAGGGAGATTGTGAAGAGGATTCGTACATTTCTGTGGAAACAAAACTCTTCTAGTGGATATCCAAAAGTTGCATGGGAAAGTGTTTGCAAGCCTATTGAGGAAGGGGGCCAAGGCATACGAGACATACTTGCTCTTAATCGAGCCCTTATGAGTCGCCACCTTTGGTCAGTCATCAAACATGAGAAGGAATTAAACTCTCCGGACTTCATGCCAACCCACAAAAGAGTCAGCTCATTCTATCACGGTCAGCGCAGCCAATGCGGGAGCATCTACTTGCAGCTTTATAGTTTCAGGAGGGTCACCTTCCCCTCAGGTATCTCGGCCTGCCTCTATTAGCCTCGCGGCTATCGATTTCGGATTGCCAACCCCTTCTCCTTAAAATTGATAGTCGGATTAAAGGGTGGGACAGCATTCAGTTGTCCTTTGTAGGGAGACTTCAATTGATCAAATCAGTGCTTATGTCGCTCAATGTCTATTGGGCTATGGCCTTCATATTACCGAAAGGGGTCATACGAGCAGTTGAGAAAAGGATGCGTCATTTCCTGTGGAAAGGAAACTCGACAGTGGGATATCCAAAGGTGGCATGGAGTGACGTGTGTGGACCTATGGAGGAAGGGGGTCTAGGAATCCGGGATATCCTAGCACTCAACAAAGCACTAATGAGTCGCCATCTTTGGAATGTGATCCAAAGCAACCAGTCTTCCATTTGGGTGCAATGGATTGCTCATACTCATCTTAGGCACAAGTCGGTTTGGACGGTTGACGCGAAGGGTGGCTCTTGGGCTTGGAGGAAACTACTTCGCCTACGATCAGCACTTCTTCCCTACATTGAATTTAAGATTGGTAATGGGGAACTCTTTTCTATTTGGCATGACCCATGGCATAGCTTCGGCACTCTGATCTGGCGGTTCCCGAGA
>JACGWL010000468.1:0-22146 GCA_034509725.1 Sesamum angolense
ATCAATTTTCAGAATTCTAAATATTTAAAAGTTTCTTATGCCCAAAATTAAAAGCAAGATTAAACACATAAACTCTAGATCTAGATATGCAATTAAAATCCAAAAATCATGCTTCCAATGCCGATTTAAAATATATAATCATGCTTAACATGCAATACACGTTATATTCTAAGCATATACACTGGACCGAGCTCCGATACCAATTGAAGGAAGCAGATCGGCCCAAGAAGCAGGGCGGAAGCGCGGAAAATCAAAAAAATAATGAAATATGCAGTAATTATTGAAATTAATTCCGATCAAGGGGTGTACTCTTAATCTTTCTCAGGTGTTCGGTGTATTTAATATAAATACATAGGCCAAGAAATCACGAGAAAAATACAAGGAGCGAAAATCGTAAATGGAGTTTTACCTTTCATCGTTTTCTCGTACGGCTACAATCGTTGTCTCCTCTCCGTTTTCGTTTCTAGATATCCATGATGAGATCTCAACCTTGAGACCCTCTCAAGAATGACACACCACCACTAAATGATGTGGAGATTTCGTGCTAGCAAAATCTCAACAGAAGAGATGGAGATCAAAACAATCGCTATGAATTAACGTGTTTTGATCTCTCTTTCGTTTGTCTTTGATCTCTAAGACTAAAAGACAAAACTTAAAGATGGACAATGTAAGGGAGAGAGAGAGGCACAAAATTTTAGACGTTTTCGAGGCTAGTACATGTTGTGTGTGCAGCTAGAGTTTAATGAAGGTATATATATGACCTAGTCATACACATATAAGGAGTCCTAACCTAGTTAGGCTCCGAAACAACCATCCTAACCCTAGCCACCCCTCATGCACAAAATTGAGACTTCCAAATCAACCAACAACCTCCAAAATTTCCTCCTTAACTTAAATTAAATCTAATTTAATCAGAAGTCCAACATTAAACTCCTTATATTTTAATCTAATTAAAAGATCAAAGCCTATGCTCTCTCTTTCAATTTATAAATCCAATTTATAAATTGGATCACGCCCAATGAAATTAATCCAATTAATTTTAATAGCTAACTTGATATTCTAATTAATCCAATTAATTAAATTTCAAGTCATCCATCTAATATTGGTCTAAATAAATGATCTAATCATTGATTCTCTCCAAAGAATAATTTAATCTAATTAAATTAATCCGACTCTTCTAGAATTAATTTCAAATTAATTCCATCCCATTATAGTGTAGGGTGTGACTCTTTAGGTTCACCCTCAATTAGACTTGGGCATGTGTAAGAAACACAATTAATTTAATTAATTTAATTAATTACTTTCGATTATTCCATAATCGAAAATGGCCCATTACCATGGGTGGCCGTCTAGCAATAGTCTATTGCACTAGAGACTAGGTGAATGTTGACCTGAACATTTAGGCTCCGAATCCATACGAGTACGATCCTACTGTCAATCGTCTCCTGGACTTAGTCTAGGGCATGGAATTGGGTGTCGGTTCTCATTCTTGACTAGGCAACTATGCTTAATACTCGAGATGTGTTTACTCTAATGATCCGATCTTGGAAACTATCCTTGATCGATCAATCGCTTTGCCCAAACTTTTAGAATCTAAACCATCTCAAGGTGCATGGGAGAACTCTCTATCATATACTGATAGGGGACAGATCATCTCTTGGAATCCACCGTAATCGCTACATACTCCGAGTGCACTGGATAAGGCTTATGAGGACCATGCCTCATGACACATCCACCGCTCGTCATATCTAAGATACAATCTTCGTATGCATGTGACTTCCATAATTCCTCAAGTCAGATGACTAATTCTCATACTATCGTAACTAGGAATCTAGTCATACCGATTAAACCTTAAGAGGCTTCTATATGACGATTCCCGCGAGTCACTTCATTTAGTTGACTATCTTGTCAACTAACCCACTAAAACTGCACAGACGACCTACATCTCCTACCGACAAAACACGGTTGTAGTACTTAGTGCAAGTCTCAATAGGACCCTTGATACCCAGTCTCGAGGTCCTCGACTTAGAACGTATTAGACTGAACCTCAAGAATTGGTTTCATGGCTGCCAATCTATGTGTAGTCTAACTCCACGAGTTTAACTTTTCAGTCCGTGGGCATTTCGTTGTTACATTGAAACCCTGTTCAATATTAGTGGTAAGCACACGAAACACGTTGTCATCTTGATGAATTCTTACCGTATTCATCAATCTAATATTATTTAATAAATATTGTCAAATGGTAAACAACCAATCCAATTGGCTTTTAGTTACCTATTCCAACAAAGATAAGGCATGATCTGATCTTATCTTCAGTAAGTCTTATTGAAGGATTGGTTTCCGAATTGAAGGGGACTCTTTGTCCTTGAGGACTCTTTAACATTCCTTGACCCATGAGGAGTCCTTCTGCTTTTAGGGGTCTGGAATGCTTAGGGGCTTCCCTGATCCGTGTCTTCTAGTTTTGTTAAGTAATCCCATGTGGCAGTCTTAGGTGGACGTCTCACGTGGAGGCTGGCAACAGGCTTTAATCCAATCTTTCTTGTTGGGCCGTGTATTTGGGCCAAACCTATAATAGATTATATGACATTCGAGCTCGAACTCGAGCTCAGACCATAAGAGCTCGTCGAGGTCGAGATTGAGCTCTGAAAATAAAATCAAGCTCGAGCTTGAGTTAACCAAAAATGGTCGAGCTCGAGAGCTCGAGCTCAACCTCATTTACACCCCTAGATTGCTTCCTAGTTAATTAAGTATACAATTTTAAATTTGTATTGTTAATTCAAAGTAACTAAAAGTTAGATTGTTTGTTGAAATTGAAAGTTAGACTCAAATAAGATTTAACGATTTTTATAAATAAGGATATAACCGTTATTTTATTAAAAAAAAATGAGAAAAGCATGTATAGCACATCAAATCGTGTTAGGGTGTTTTGACTTCATTTTAAAAAGCATCGAAAGGTAAATTATTTTACTTTTTTATTTTATAGAGAGATAAATTGTTCATTTTTAATATAAGGGGTATATTACATTTAACCCTTTGTACAAATAGCAGTTTTCTTTAGATGAGTCTCCCAACTTCTGATTCCACGCATTCAACTGCAGTCTCCGCTTAGTTTATGTTGATTTCTCAGCCTCCAGGCCAACAATGGACATACATATCGGTAATGTGAATACAAAAGCCGATGGGGATAGAAACGTCGACAGTGGCTACCCTCTCACCACTGCCTAACTGGATATGAATCCTGTTATTCCTGTGTCTCGAAGTCCTTTTTTTTCCTCTTCAGGTGTAAAAGGAAGAATTATGCATTTGACTAAGGCAACTGCATTTGACTAATTTTATCATTAAAAGTGAAGCTCCAAGTACATGATAACATCCAGGGCCAATCTGTAATCTGATGTATAAATGAGAAGTCGAGATAGGAGTCTCAATATATTGAGCACGTTATTTTAAAAGAATGCTTTTGCTGCTGTCTGCTGGGTTGGGGCACCAATGCATGATAAAAAGGGTCGGAATTTGAGGCTAAAGCTTCACATTAACACAAGAAGCAGCATAAGAAGTACAAAACATAAATTTTGGGAAACTATACTTGATCATTAACATGGTTTCCAATCAAATGAAGAGTACCATTCTGCACAAAGTTCAGATAACCCATTTCTTTCTCAACTAGCAACTGAACTCTCGGTGAAGTAGACTATCAAGTGGAAGAAGGTCCAGAGAATTGATGAGGATTATCCATCAGCTGCCTATACCATTGCATCCCAAGAGGTTAGGAACCATGGAAAATTACACATCACGAAGACAGTACCGGGGCAGGCTGCTTCAATGACTTACACCTTCTGGGTTGAGCATATTTTCTTTGAAGCTCTTACTCAACCAGATAGCAGTTTCCCTCGGCGATACTTTGCCTGGGCCAAATGGCTTTAGTAAAACCCCGAGTTCTTCAATTCTCTCTTCTTGCAATAATCTCGCACTGAATTCAAGCAAACCTTCCAATGCTTCAGCTCGCTGTCGGTATGAAGACATTTTAAAGCGGCCGCGCCGTTGGTCTGATGACGTCCTGCTTGATGCACCAGCTGTGGCATTTTGGTCAGAATAGTCGCTTCCTTCCTTATCCTTTGAAGTTTAGGGCTTCGTAATCCTTGCCAATTCTTGAAGCTCATTCCACCAGATTTATCAGGAACCTCAATGGTACATCTGTCTTTCATAATAGAATGGTCATGCTGTGGTGAACTGAAAGAACCTTGGGCAGAGGCTGACGAACTTCTACAGATAGGAAAGAAGGATTCCTCATAAGATGCTAAAGGGAAGTCAACCATCTTGTCAATTCGAGGGGCATGGACGGAAACATCTGGAGACCAGGTACCACTAAACTTTCCAAGATGAGTATCGCTGGGCTGCTTGTGAAGTTTGTGACCAACATTTTTGCCTAGCAATGGCAAAGAAACATGCCGAGTAGTAGAAACAGGTTTCTTAATCAAGGTTCTTGAAGCCGAAGCTGTATACAGCATTTGGTCAGTGAAAGTATGTGCCAAGAGAAAAGCCTTAATAGTATCTCTACCATTTAGCTAGTGAATAGCTCGGGACAGAGCATAAAGTAATTCCTTGATACAGTTTTTTTGAACTACCAACTAAAAGAGCTCGAGATTCAGTTTCCTCGAGTCATTTTTTGCTAAACTGCAATACAAAACTTAGTTGTTTGATAATTTACTTAGTAATATTTGTACCCACAAATAAAGAAACCTCAGATAAAAAGAACTATTCACTAGAAAGAAGCTCAGATAGCATGGGACATCAATTACTCAAAATATGGACGCTAACTTTTCTTATCAGAAAAAACAGACAACTACCAAGATTGCATGGTCTCTGTACATAGAACACAGAACACACTTTTCTCATAACCTCGTGAAGTTCTGTAATTTCAGATACAAGTTCATTTCAGATGCATTTCCAAGAAGTTCCAAAGTAGGAGACTTGTTCGCAGATATCATTTGCGCATTACATCTAAGTTGTATGGTTTATTTACTCCTATAGAAAGGTAGGACCTCCACCCATTCTGCTATTGTAGTATCTCTTAAGACAAATGGTAATGGAACTGCTACAACTATGGCTCTATGCACTTTCATTGAGAAAACCATTAAAAAAAACAATTAAGCTAATTGTAAATTATATCAGCAACTGGCAAATGTAAATAGGGATTGTAATCTGTTGAATAATACTGACAAGAGGAACAAAGATATTTTGAAAGATTTATTTAAGTTTAATATTAGTAATATTGTCACCTGTTTGATGGACAATCAAATTTTACTAAATAAGTATTTGTTTGAATTTGTTTTTATTAGATTAAGATCGTACCCTTGTCCTTGACATTTAGAAGTGAAACTTTAATTTTTAAGTCTATATACAAAACAAAGATAATCTACTTCACCCTAATACTCATTAACTTATATTCCTAAGAAATTGGCATCTTCGGAGAGGCAAAATGAATACAAAAAGGAAATGGCGAATTGATGTACATCTCAAAGATTTTAATAATTTAAGAACCGGGAAAGAATGTGAATTGCAGATAGTTTTCTGTAATCTTACCTGTTCATGATTCTTTGGACACTCTGGTTTTCTTTTTGATGCAGGTGAAGCTTTTGACTGTGCTGCTTTCTGGGTCTTTGGGATTTTTGAAATAACATTTTTTGTGAAGACAGTGGCTTCATGCGTGCTTCTGGTGGACAACTGCTCCATTCCCTGGTGCAGATTGAAAGGGATGCTACCAATTTCTCTACTGGAAGAATGATAACTTTGCTCAGCTTCAGATACACTAGGATTCAAAGTCCTGCTGTTTACACATGACAATCTTCTCTCTCTATACCTGGAAGTGGAACATTAATGGGCTCTGAAAATCTGATTTTCCTAGTGCTTCTTGTTTCTGTTTCAGCCCATTGACAAGGTAGACTGTTACGCCTGGGGGAGTTGAGCTTGAGATGAACATTAAGCACGTAGGGTTGAAGGTGGGGGTGCTTGAGAAGTTCTGCAGCCTGCCACAATTGTTATTAACATTGGTATGGTAAATTGAGTAAGACAGATAAGCAAAATGAATAAGTCAACAGAATAATATTTGTGGAAATTATGCACTAATATATCATCTGTTAAAATCCCCTACTTGAAAAATGTAAAATTAGATATGTTTACCACCAAAAGATGCTCACCAGGCAAGACATCTGTCAAACGTGTTTTCTGTTACAGCTATGGTTCATGTTTTATGTCTTAGATGGTGTAATAGATAGCAAGACATCAAGCTCACTGTCAGAGTTGTGGCAAGGAATATCAACAGATGTTTCCAGGAAAGGTTCACGCATAATTGAAAATGAATACAGAAACATTTCTTAGGGTGCGGCCAAAAAATGAAAAGTGGAGCTCTGGTGGACTCAGAATTTTCTGAGGCTTACAACACTGGTCTGCCCACTTCTTGCATAGTGAAATGAGGGACCGGAACACAGAGACAAAAGCCATTGTCAAATGACAGACCCGAACACTTAAACGAAAAGGAAAGAATCATTTACTGACAGAAAGGCTATTACCTTTCGTCCACCAGAGTTAATTTCTCTTTTTCCTGTTGAAGAACTTCTATATCATTTCTCAAATACAATCTTCAGTTCACCAAACAGTGTATCATGAGAGCACATTTGACTTAGAATGGTATTTCAACTTCCATAAGAACAAAAAACTTACACAACTAAGAAATAATTCTAAACTTCAAAATGATAAGCAAATCCATTTAGGTAAACCATTGGGCAGCTATGCAAGTGAGCATTATTCATCTATCTTGCAGCTTTATTTGCACTACCTAGAGTTAAAGTAATGGAAAATAGGGAAAGATTAAATTTACAAGTAAAGTTTTTCCGCTGTCTATGATGGAAAACTTGTCCACTTCATCCAAAAATATAGCAGATATATAATTGAAGCAGACAGAATCAAGTTATAAGTATTATGCAACCATTTTGAGCTCACAAGGAACTAGTCAGCAGACTGTAACAAAGAAAATTGCAACCTTTGTCATGAATCAATCTGTAATTTGTTAATTCCAAGTCGGACGATAGAGCTTACGCTAGGTCGAAGTTCTGGATTTTTCCGCAGTATGCTTCTCACCAGACCCCGACTGCAACACAAGCAAAGTAATTATATGATCCAGCATCTGGAGCAAGTTAAGAACATATAAAGAAGAAATTTCTTCCAGGAAAATCCAAAAGATTCATGGATGCTCCCATCAAGATATCATAGCTTATCCAAGCAATGTCTTACTACCGTATCACAACAGTCAAGGATTTGTCCATTAGTCTTAAGTAGTTTTTAGCAGAGAGACTTGATTTAATATATTTTGGTAAGTAATCTATAGGAAGTACGGAGATCACACATACAAAAAGCAAGAGAGCGGAGAAACTCACAATGCACCAGAATATTTAGTGGGTAGAGGTGCAACAATTGACTTGTTTATTCTGTTGATGAGAGCCTGCATATCTAACATCAGAAGAACAAAAAAAGCCCTATCTCAAAAGACTACCATCAGAAACCAACAGAGTAGATCTCAGTCAATTGAGAAGTTAACAGTAACATATGTTCAGTAAATGATGATTACCAAACAAAATTAGTGGAGCTCTCAAGTTTTATTTGTAATAATACCACCAGCTAAATATCTCCATCTATGCTGTTAATAGCTCATATAAAGACTTGGATAATGTCTATAGCCAAATAAAAGCATACTGGTTTTATGATATCAACAAGACAAAAGGTATCCCTCCTAGCAACAGATCATCAACTGATTTCTTGTTCAGGAAATCCAGTAATTCAAGCTTTTTAAAGGAAGTGCAATTTCAACCCTACAACACTGAGTATGGTGTCTTGACAACATTGACCACTTATCTTAATACATCAACGGAAATACTACATATAAGCTTTCTAGTAAAGTGTATCATCTAATATGGTGTCCTAGTTGTGCCAAGGTGTGGTACCTGTGCTTGAATGTTCAAAGTAGGACAGGCCAAAGGAGGGGTCCTCACTACATGAGACAGTATGTTGGTTGGCTGTAGGTAATATTTGGACCAATTTATATAATGGGACTTCTTTCCCCTCAGTTGTAAATTTTTTTAGGGATGGACTAGGATCATGACAAATAGTATCAAATTCAAGCCAAACAACAATAATCGAATTCTAATCGCCCTGTCATCTGTAGATGACAGAGAAATTCAAATTTTAGCGACTTCACAAAGAATATCACCTGCACATGGGGTGAATTGAGAACTGATCTTCCAAATGAAGTAATCATTCAACAAATTAAATGGCTGTTTAGCATGCATTGAGGTTTTCTTTGTCAAGTAACTATGCTCCATTAGCACTCGTGATTGATATGAATTGGCTATTTAATCCTCACTAGATTCAATTGCCACATATGTTTAACAAACAAATTCACCATAACCATTAACTTAGGTTTTAGCAGCAACTTACAATGCCTTGAATGCGGGTTTAAGTGCTGACATTTCATATATGCAGCATCCTGGATAACATCATGTTACAGAAATGACCACATTTCAGATAAAATCCAAGCAATATGTCAAAAGTAATTAGGACCCACTATCAAGCATAAGAAGCACAAGAATCTGGACCTCTGTGCATGTGTGACAGTTTTGAGTGATTATGTAGGAGATAAACCTTTAACTTACCAAGGGACCATATGTCTGATTTAGAGCCATATGGAATATCAGAAAGTAGCTCAGGGCACATGTAACTGGAGTTCCAACTATCTGAAAGAATAGAAACAACACAACCAACCAATATGAAGATGGTCATACATATAAGAAAATTATCCATGCAACCATAATACTTACAGAGGAAGCAAATTCATCTGAAGTCAACAATTTGGCAAGTCCAAAATCACCTGCAATCACCAAGCCGTTGAGCATCATCCTCGAAAAGACCAAAAACGAAAGTCTAAATACAGATAATCTGTTACCTAGACGAATATCTTGATCTTTAGTTAAAAATATATTAGAACACTGCAAAAAAATCATAAAATTAATATTATTGAACAATTTTAGACATTTACATGAATTCTTCTACCAAGGAGACAGTGCAATTCTACTGACTTTGACATCACGATGAAGAATATGATTCATGTGTAAGTAGTCCAGGGCCATAAGTAAGTTGAACAAGCCAACACATAGCTGCAAACATTGCAACATGAAATTAATTAGCTCACAGCTTGATGATTTTAAGGACTATGAGATAAAGGGCATAAGCATAAATGCATGAATTAACAAATAAAAGTACCTCCTCAGGAAATGGACGCCATTTGCTCTTTAATGACTCTGCCCTGCAAAACCAGAAGCAGCAGAAGAAGTTAAAAATATATCTGTCCTTCCCCATATTACTTGGGAATTGTTTGTCTTGTGTTATGTTTCCATGAGCATGAGAATCCATGAGAAGAGGGTTTTTATCAGTCTGTCAATGCATAGATCTCTGATAAACCTCTAGTCTGAAGAAGAAAAATAGCTTACATGTCTCCACCTTCACAGTAACCTATGACAATGCAGACATAGCAACCCTGCATCAAAAGAGACGCGTAATTTTAATTGCAACTCTGAGTTCAGATATGCATGCGTGCTGACTGAAGGTGCCTTTTTTAACTGTAAATCACCAGTTTTCTCGTTTTCTTATCTTTTCTTTTTACTTTTTTTGATCCTAAGTAGCAGTACTATAGATTGATTGAGAGTAATTAACAGTGTCTTGAAGACAGTGATTAAACAAAAAGTTTGGTAACAAACTCAATTATGGCTATTCACCAGTGACTCTATTTATCCATCCTTCTAATTCTCCAGAATCCATACATTACATGAATTGATATCAGGACAGGGAAAAGAATAATTTTCATAAAACCACATCTCATCTTTACCTTCTCCACCCACGAATCTTTGTACTCAACAATGAATGGATTTTTCATTTTGGATATAAGCTCCATCTACATTGGAAAAAGAAAACATTTTAGAAGATAATGTGACAATATTTGAAAGACATCAATAATATACATGGGCGGGGGTGGGGATTTATCCATCCAAACAATTAGCAAGTGAGCAATACTATGGGCCACTGTCAAAAACCAGTAAATAACATAACTCATAAGGACAAGCTTATGAAGCATCATTCGATTCTTGATGATCATCTATTGTTTTCTCTTCAGTGTCAATTTCAATGATGATCAGTGCGTAAAACAATAAGCATCTTAAAGAAATCTTTGGCAGTAAAATGCACAAACAGCTGAAACTAGAGTACAATATTATCAAAGAACAAATAATATACAAGAAAATACTTGGGGGGGGGGGGGGGGGGGGGGGCACTAACCTCTTGATGTGCAGATCGGCGTGTCCTGTTTGTTTGGCGGGCAAGACGAATCTTTTTTAACACATACCTTTATTTCAAAAAGAACCAATTATGTGACACTAACCAGACTTAAACCATGGACCAGAAATTCATAAGAAGGATATTACTCCTCTTACAAGAACTACAAATAACAGGTAAGAATAAAAAACAAAGACAGTTAGCTTAAGGTACTTCTGTTTTTTCATGCTTATATGCCTCACAAGAAGTGCAGAGCCAAAAGCTCCCTTCCCGATCTGTTCCAGTACTTCATAATTCTCCATTGACTATTAAACCAGACTTCCTTTCTATGAATCAATCACAAGCCCACGGAGCCAAAATCTTTAGCCCTGTCACAATGCACATAAATAAATATGAAAATTTAATTTTGTTCCATTATTCAAGAAATTAGGGATAAGAAAATAGAAAAGGTAAAGAGAACACTTCAAAAACGTCCATGAAAGTAAATAGCACCAAATAACGCACATCACACAGCAAATCATTCCATAACAGCACATATATATTCTGCAGCAGCTGCAGTACTAATGTGATGCACCATAATCACATTAAATAATTTAAACTTTAAAAATCGATGCATTTATCAATCAAAATTGAAATGATACCAATAGAGGACCCTATAAGTAAACGAGCGGTTACAGAGACCATATAACATAAACGTCAAACAAACTGAAAATCAGCAACAAAGATCCAGGCTCAGAAAGAAATGCGCGACAAATAAGCCTCAAAATCAAATCTCAGAAATTTATTTGATCAAGAAAGTAGAATGTGAAGTAAAATAGCAAATGCAGCTAAAAATAAGGTGCAAGTGAACACAAAATAGAGAGAGCAAATAAGAAAGAAAGGTGCCGCGGTCAAATTCAACAGATTTATTCATTGATTTCATAGAAAAGAAGCTGTAAAAAAGAAAAGCTGAAATGGAAAGACAAAGGAGAAGAAATCAAGGAAGTTCATCTTAAGTGTAGTCCGGAGTGTACGAGATCACGAGAGCGAGAGTGCAAGGTAGTTGAGCAGCAAAACGACAGCGTTGCAATGTCGGGTTGCAATGTCAATTGAGCAGAAAGAAGCGAAGGAAAGTGTTATTCCCCTTGCTTCTCCATTGCAGCAGTTCCACCAATGGTTAGCTCAGTCCCAACTACACATTTTAGAGAGAGAATATATCGACAGAAAAGTAGCAATCAACGAGAAAACTGCAAGCAGACAAAATGGAGAGAGAGAGAGAGAGAGAGATCTTTTAAGTGTGGAAAACTCTCTACAAGAACTGCATTGATCAATTAAACTGGCAAAACTTAGTGTTGTAGCACTCAAATTCAATCAGTGGTAAAACTTAGTCACATAGCGTCCAAGGACACTTCGAATTATATAGGGTAGGACACGCCACTTGTGTGGATATTGTATCTTTTATAACTTTTTTTATTATACATTGGTGTCATTTATATAATATTTATATTAATAACATTACTGTGCTAATTTTTTATAAAATTAAAATGTCCTTTAATAGATAACAAAAATTAACATATTCAATTTTCAAAATTCTACATTAACAGATTAGTTTTTTTTTCCCTCTTTTTCTTTTTTAATATAATACTAGTCGAAACACATACTCAATGCGCATACAAATAGAATAATATTTTTTTATCAATCTAATAATTTATTATCAAAATGTAGTTGAGTAAACTAAATGGAGAGAATAAATGGATCACAGAAAATCCATATATAAAGAAAACTATGGATGAGATTGATAGTAATTAATAAGTGGGGAGAAGCAGGTAATTGCACATGCAAAGTGAAAAAATAAAATAATAAATAAATTTTTACATAAAATTAAAAATGACAGACCAAAAAACTATAAGACACCAAAATCATCTTTTCCAAGTATAAATAGTATAGATATTGATTTATATATTTAACTCTTATTTATAATATATTTAAAATATAAAAAATATTTATTATATGCATGTGAATCCGACATGCTATAATAACTAGTACTATTATAAAAACTATATAAAAAAAAGGTGTTATAAACACAAATTTGTGATTAGACATCATTGTACCCAATTTTTTATGATCCTAAAAGTGCTCTTTGATAAAATAGCAAACTTATTTAAATTTTCAAATTTTGCATTAACTTAACTACTCTAATTAATATATTTATATATTTTTAATTCTTATTTATGATATATTTTAAAGTATGAAGGATTATTTATTATATACACACAGACACGTATGTCATGATGGTTAATAATTTAAAAATAAAATCACATACAATACACAAATAAATGACATTAATATGTGACACAAAAGATGTGATAGAAAATCCTTGACGAGTCGTTTACACATAAACATATAAATAATTAATTACTCAAAATAATCCTATCTCCACCAACTTTCCCAAACTCTTCCACCAACTCTCAAATTCAAATCACCCTCAAATTAAACCTAACCAACCATTTTTTGCTCTCTAAGTTGAAGGGAGTGGATAGGCCCGACGGTGGAAGAGCGAAAATAAAAATAATTAACAATTAAAACCACATAATATTCAATCAATGGGTGTACCCTTGATCTATTCCCGGGTGTTCGGTGTACAACAAAAGTAAAGAGGCTGTAGAGTCGCGAGAAAAAAAATAGAGAGGTACGAAAAACTTAAAGAGAAGTTTTACCCTTGTCGTTTTACTTGCACGGCTACAAGCGTTGATTCCTTCCGTTCTAGATCCGTTCACGGATAGATCTTGACGTCGAGATCCTCTAAGATCGTCCACCCTCCCACTAATAGGATGTGGTCTTCTCATGCTAGCAAGAATGTCCACAAAGAGTAGAGATCAAAACAACTGCTATTAATTAACATGATTTGATCTCAAGTCGTTTTTCTTGGATCTCTAAGACCAAAAGAAGAACTTTGGAGATGAAGAGAATTAGGGAGAGAGAGAGACGCACTTATTTTGGACAGGACAGAAGCTAGTATGTCATGCATGTGTGTGTAGGTTTTTAATGTAGGTATATGTATAATCTAGTCATACACATACAAGAAGATCTAACCTAGTTAGACTCCAAAACATGAAAAAGCCTTAACCTAGCACCCCATGGACGAAATTTCAGCCTCCCAAATCAACCAATATTCTCCAAAAATATCCTCTTTGACTTAGCCAAGGTTTAACCAAGGCCTTGGCCTTGTACTTAATGGACAGGGCTTGGTTAATTACAATTAAATCAAGCCAACATCTCATAATTAAATCCCATTTAATTACAAGCCCAATATTAAAATATCCTTTAATCCAATTAAGGATCCAAGTTCATTATTATCTATTTTTTAATTTATAAATTGGATAAAGCATAATAAAATTAAATCAATTAATTTTAATGGATAACTTAAAGTTTTAATTAACCCAATTAATTAAATTTCAAGTTATTCCATCCAATGGATGGTCTAAATAAATAATCCAATTATTTATTCTCTCTAAGAATGATTTTAATCCAATTAAGTTAGTACCACTCTTCTGAAATAAATTCTGAATTAATTACATCCTTTTAAAGTGGTATGGTGTGACTCTTTAGGTTCACCCTCAACTAGACTTGGGCGTGTGTGATTAACACAATTAATTAAAGGGATAATTACATTTACACCCCTTCACTTATTGTCATTTTACACAAACCACCCCTACCTTTTAAAAAATTACATAAACCACCCCTGACAGCCTTTAAAACCCCAAAATGCCCCTATTGACTTGTCAAACTTAAATTTAATTTTTTAATATACAAAATGCCCTTAGGAGTGTTTTGTAATTACCAAAAGATAGAAGGGTGTCAAAGTAATATTTAGAAAATTGAATAATATGACCCCATATTTTTTTTTATTATTTATACTAATTTTTATTTTAAATTTAAATTATTTTATTAATTTTTTTTGTTGAATATATATAAATTTACAGCTCTTAATAATTGAAATATTGAATTATTTAATAATAAAAATTTGTTACTAGCTTATAAATTTAAATTGAAAAATATCACACTTGTATAAATTAATTTGAATTCTTAGAATTAAAAACTATTTGTTCTCTATTTTTATTTATAATTAAATTTGATTAAAATTAATAAATTATAATTTAAAATAAATTATGCAGTTTTATATAAATTATAGTAGAATTAGTAAAATAAATAACTTATTTTAAAATATTTTAAATTATTATAAATGTAATATATACATATAAATATGATCAATTATATACATATTTATATATTTATATTATATAAATATATATACATATATGTATGATTTATTAATTTTGATAAAATTTAGCTATAGATAAAAAAAAAATCTTGTGATAATCTTTAATTTGAATTTATAAGCTAGTAACTAATTTTTATTAATATATTAATTAAATAATTTAATATTTTAATTATTAAGAGGTATATATTTTATGTATAGATTCAATAAAAAAAATTAATAAAATAATTAAAAAATAAATTAAAATTAATATAAATAATAATAAAATATATATGGGGTCATATTATTCATCCCCATAAATATTACTTTGACACCCCCTCTACTTTTTGATAATTACAAATACCCCTAAGGGCATTTCTGTCATTGAAAAATTAAATTAAGTTTACCAAGTCAACAGGGGCATTTTGGAATTTTAAAGGCTGCTAGGGTGGTTTCTGTAATTTTTGAAAAGCATGGTTTGTGTAAAATGACAATAGGTGAGGGGGTGTAAATGTAATTATCCCTTAATTAAAATCTAATGTAACTAATTATGTTAGATTATCCCATAACCGAAAATAGCCATTATCATGGATGACCATATAGCAATAGTCAATAGTATTAGAGACTAGGTGAATAGCAGCGTGAGCATTTAGGCTCCGAGTCCATACAAGTATGGTCCTATTTGTCAACCGTCTCTCAACTTTAGTCTAGAACATGAATTGGTTCCATCCTTGACTAGACAACTATGCTTGATACTCGTAATGCGTTTACTCTACTTATCTGATCTAGAAAATATATCCGTAATCAATCAATTCCCCAAAGACTTTTAAAGTCTAAACTATCTTAGAGAGCATAGGAGAACTCACTGTCACCTACTAATAGGGGGCAGATAATTTTATGGAATCCACTATCCTCGCTACATAGTCCGACTACACTAGACACAATCACCGCTCGACATATCCAAGACAATCTTCATATGCATGTGTTGTCATGATTCCTCAAGTTCAAAGACTAATCTCATACTATCAAAATTGGAATCTTAATCATACAAACCAAGCCTTAAGAGGCTTTCATATGACGATTCCCGCGAGTCAGTTCAGTCAGTCAACTACCTTGCCAATTGACCTACTAAAACTACATAGACGACCTACGTCTCCTGTCGATGAAACATAGCTACAGTATTTAAGTGCAAGCATTTATAAGATTCTCGATGCACTGTTCGAGGTCTTCGACTTGGAATATTTCAAACCAACCCTTAGGAGTTGGTTTTAGGACTGTCAAACCTATGTGCAGCCTAACTTTGGTTTGTGGGCATTTCATTGTGACATTGAGACCTATTCAATATCAGTGGTGAGCAGAACGAAACAGGCTGTCAACTTGATGAATTCTTTCTGTATTCATCAATTAATATTATTCAATAAAGATTGGTGAATGGCAAGTAACCAATTCAATTGATTTTTGGTTCCACATTCCAACATAAGTTACAGGGTCAACTGGGCTAGGCTACCAGCATTTGGACCTGGTTCGATTAACTTGTCTAACAAGTTAAATTGAGTCCAATAATTTATTCTATTAGGCACATTATTTAATTCAATTAACTAAACATATCCAACAAACAATTTTCAAGTGAATAATTAATCTAATTAAATATTTACAAGCTTAAAATACAGTTAATTAATTAAAAGTGTGTTTGGTTGGGGTAAAAAGTGGAGTATAAGAGAACTGGACGTAAAAATGAATGTATAGGAGATAATTTGGTATTTGGTTAGGGGAAAGACATGGAGGTGAAGTAAAACTCGATGTATATATGAAACCCTCCGGAGTTCAATTTTATTTCCGTCTAAAATTAGGTAAAAAAGTAAAAGTATAAAGACCAAATAAAAAATAATACCGTTTTTATTTTTATTTACTCTATTACCCATATATATCTATATATGATTTTCCTCCAATTTTTTTTCTTGTTTCCGCTCATAATACAATATATAATTGTGTGCCTACAAGGCAACCTGCTTCCTATATTATATGATCCAAACATGCCATAGAGAATAGCTCCAAGTATGGTCAAGTCTACACTTTCCAAAAGTGCAATTTGACCAATCCTCCTTCCAACAATAGAAGTCAACTCTAATGCTAGTGGGCCTTATTTTAAGTGGATGAGTTTTATTTTAATTAAATTAAAATAAATCCAAGACCCAATGAATTTAATTAAATTCAATTTAATAAATCCAAACTCAACTAGACACAATGCATTTAATCTACTTAAAGAAATAAGCCTAATTCTCTCTAATTAATAAAAGTAATTTATTAATTAGGACAAGTCTAATTAAATTAAACCAATTAATTTAATCTTGGGCTTCCATCCGCTGGATCATCCCACATGTAAATAATCCAATTTTTACATCTTTCGGATTAATGTCAAATTAATTTCTTGTTCTTCCATGGTGATTTGTGTGTGAGTCTTTAGGTTCACATTTCAGCTAGACTTTGGCTAGTGTCCAATACTATTGATTGATTAAATCCAATCTAATTAATCATTCTTGATCAACCATAGATCAAGAGAACCCGTTACCATGTTAGTCGTTTAGCAACGGTCCATGACACTAGAGAATATGTGAATATCCTGATAAACATTTAGGCTCCTGATTCCATACGAGTACGGTCCTTCCGTCTACCATCTCCCAGCCTTAGGCTAGGGCATGAAATTTGATGTCGATTCCTATCCTAGACTAGGAAAGTCTGCTTTAATAATTGAGATCGCGTTTCACTTAATTGCTCGACATTAGGAACTATTTTCCTATTCGACCAACTACTATAGCTACAGATTTATAATGCGTCAACGCGCCACCAAGTGCATAGGAGATACCGTGTGATACGGACATACAGGGGATGATCCTTTCTTGATCCACTGTCCGCACTGCACATTTTGACTGCACTGGACAAGGTTTATAATGATCTTGTTTATGACGGAACACCTCTCGCTCATATCCAAGATATAGCCATCGTGTCCATGTAACTGCTATAGTTCCTCAAGTTTGAGGACTACTCTTGTACTATCGGAGTTGGAGATTCAAGTCCATTACCGACCAAACCTCCAAGGCTTCCATATAACAATTCCCGTTGAATTAGAAATATTTCATTAGGATGTCCAGACGTATGTCGTGTGATGAAACACGACACTCATCTAATGAATGTAATACTTAGTACAAGTCTCATTAGGACTCTCCATGCCCAGTCTTGAGATTATCAACTTGAAACATTTCAGACTAATACTCAGAGGGTTGGTTTTATAGCCACCATCCAATGACGTAAACCCCCAACATATATGGGCTATTCTAAATTTGGTCTTTAGGAATCTATGGACGTTTGAAGTGATTCTCAATGGGTAATTAGTAAGCACAACAAACATATATTACTAAGGATGAATACTTACCATATTCATCTGGGACAATATCACTTGAATAAAGAACCGCTTCAATGCTCCCAAAACTGCACAGATCCATTGGCCTTCTGGTAGCTTATTCCAGTAATCTCCCACCTTGACCTTAAAGTATTAAATTAACCTTATAGTTTTTAGATTAATTTGATCATGAGCAATCTGCACTGCGCTAGATCTCATGGACTTACCGTAATTTCTACTAATGTTCAATGCGGTTCTAATTTGCACATTCACATTATTCCTAACCATTGCTCCAAGCAGATAGTGGTGTCTAAGACATATTTGTTTGGGATCAATGATGAGTATCTCAGCCTTTTTAGCTTGTTACTATAACGTTAGTTCATTCATCAAGGTGAACCACTCTGGCTCGGCCATCCTTTGCTAAAACGAATAGTTGCTCGGTTATTTTGTTTTATCTTTCTATGTAGCTTTTTTAATCCAAAACCACTTTTTCAGAAACAACTTCTCTTAAAGTTGCCATTACATTGTAGCTTTATAATGAAACTCCTTGGGGTATTCCCAACTTGGAACCTTTTCAAGTCACGTACATCATCATAAAACCTGGAAAACGTGTACATTTACTTGAGAACTAAACTCTGCTATTCATAGGTTGATGCTGGAAGCATTATCGCTATTAACCTTCCAAAATCAACTCTTCTATTAACGCAGCCGTCAAGAACATTTTTCCTAATCAGTTTCAGGGGTATTAAAGATAAGTGTTAAAGTTTGCTAGTCTGCCCTCAATGGCAGCGCCGTTTTGCTATGCTGAAAGCAGTATCTCGGTTTCTGGCAACGAGAGCCGGGACGACTTGCCACTCGTCTCACCTTGAATTGACTGACAACTGGCGTTTTATTAGATACAAGCTGAAAAAGCCATTGAGATATTCATCATGGTGATCCAAACAAATTAGCTTAGACACCACGATTCGGCGGAGGGAGGGGGCAAATAGAAGATGGAGGGGGCAAGGAGACCGCAAACAGAAGAAATGACCGCTGAAGCCAACCCACCACTAGGGCAAAAAACAAAAGAATCAGGGGTAGTCTACTGTATACTGGTTGATAGGCGGCTCATCTTTAGGGCCCTTTTAGTAATGAAAAGGTAAACATTTAGTATAAGAACACTTATAGTTAAGTATTCTAACCAAATTAGTATAGAAACTATATTTCATATTCCTAACCGAAATAAGCCGCCACCTTAATGATTCCACTGGCTGAATTTCACTTGCAGGAGGTGTAGGTTTGAGATTGAGAGTATTTGATCGGGATGAATGTGGGTTGTAGTTAACTGTCGATTTGGCCTGCTTCATTTGGAAGCAGGTCTCTCGGCTGAAAGTGCTGAATTGTTGAATCAATATTATATATCGAACAATGACGTTCACCCGATCATCTAACCTAACAACGCTGCTGGTATGCTGCGCGCACCTGTATTTGTCCTTGCTCTCTTGTCCTTCTCCACATATCTTATTTATGGCTGCTTGTATTCTGTGGCTTCCCTTGGGATCCTCTCTCTTGAAGCTGGTGTTTCAGTCAGCCGCTCAGATGCATTCGTGGCCGCATTAATGTATTGTATAATCTTACTCCCGAAGATGAGCATTATTTTTCCTTCTTCCATTGGTCCTCTAAGATAACAGTCGTCGTCTTGTTATGAGAAGCCTACAACCCAGATGAGGGAAAAGCCTGATCTGCTGAAGCTGATATGGTCAGTCTTCTTCGGAGATGTTTTTAATTATCGTCTATTTTGGCACTGATCCATATGATGAAGCATAGACTATTGTTTGCAAAGAAGCTTCGATTGGCTTCGAGATGAAAGATAGCTGAGAGCAGGAAATGAAAGCTGGTAGAGTTTTCCAAGGAATGCGGCGAGGCACTTAATCCCGGATTTCTCAACTTACCAAGTTCGACAAGAGGGAAAAGCGGACTTAGGAGGCTAATATTGTTTAATGTTAGATATCAAGTATTTGGTTTAGTCTCCATCAAATGCTTCGACATGCTTACTGAGGACCTTGGCTCGTATAAGCATTAATGATGCGTATATCCTTCTTTGTACGTATAGGTTATGACTCGGGAGAGAAGAAAACAATACCAGCTTGGGTGTGCATAGAATACATATAATCGAGATAACAGGGCAACTCCACAGAAAATGCTCAGTTTAGAGGTGCCCTGTGGTCGTCTTGCATACTACAGTAGGTCACACGAGCCCTTGATTTGTTTCCGAGTGGACTCTAGTATATATATATTAAAATCTCTGCTAGTTACACTCTATGTCTGGTTCATATATGAAGATATGGAGGCTCGTATGGATGTGATTGAAAAGTGTGATAAAACCTGTACGGTGCAAGCTTCCGATTATGACTTGCTCATTGTTGAGTAGATCATGAGGAGACAGGAGTCGGGAAAAATACTTCAGTCCAACGATGCTATTAAGGTCGCAACCTAGAAGCGTTACGCTTTGTTCCTGAAACGACTGTCAATACAAATCAGAATACAGCTCCAGAATCCAAGACACGTGTCAACTTGAAAATCACGGGTATCTCGAACGGGGAGGATATGGTCTTTTTCCCCACTTATATGCGAAGGTCAATCCATCATCAATAAGGAATGAAGTTGCATCCGAGTAGCCGCCCAAGAGGCTATTTCACTGGCCGCTATCCACGGATGGGCTTGAGGTACTTTACTCTGCACTTTACTTATGGGTTGTTTGGAAAGCAGAAGGGTACGTCGTAAATAATGCAAATCGTCTTGAGAGCTCAGTTAGCTAGTTAACCCTTACGTAGATATTCTGAATGTTTTTTCTCTCGTATAAAAAAGAACTTAGAATTCAGTCTTGAATTCTGTCTTAGGGCTCTCTGCGGCTGCTGGGCATGATGCAATCCCGGACCAAGTGTCGAGACTATCAATACATCATGAAGATTTCCATCAGCGACGGAGGAATTCGTTTGTACGGGTTCCTCGAGTTGCCGATGGTCTGAGGACAATGAGATATAAGGAAGTGATCTTTGTTGGTTGAATATAAAGAGGGAAAGCTCGCATCCACCGAATGAAAAGTCATAGTAGTACGTAACGACATGCTACTCGGGGAACCCCGTTAATCCCGAACCAAACGTAATGGCTTCCAGAGAGAACTTCACCTAGCCAAAAGTCTACAATGATATAGGCACAGAACATTGAGTCTTCAATGCAACAAATACGCTCATGGGAATTTGAGATGTCAATTCAGGATCCTTTTCCAGCTATATCACAGTACATATCACCATCGTTCATGTTAAATTCCCTGTGTCGCGACCATGTTCCAACATCTCAAAGATTAGCGTCCGGCCTCTATCTTGGTATGTACAGGGCTAAAGTTGTCGTCGGTGTGTAATGTTAGATCAGGATTCTTGCTCTATGCCTTTCTTTTCGGCCGTCCATCGCTTCACTTGAAGGTTTTAAAGCTAAACTTGCACAAAGTAGGCAATCTCTATTTTTTGTTCGCAATGAGGAAAAATTGTTTCTTGTCCAGAACAGGAGGTGAATTACATCAAGTGATATTTTTTTTCCTATGCTGAGAATTCCCTGCCTGATGTGACTTTGATATCTTTTCGTTACACATGCAAGAAGCATAGGCTTCCTTTTAGCATTGTAAACTACATATTCCGAATCTCCAAATAATGATAACGAATAGCATTTTTGAAGCCAAGCTTGCTTCATCTAGAGTGCATATGTGGGTATATCAAATATAACGCAACAGCAATTACAACTTGCACTCTCAGCACTTCCCAGAAGCTAATCTGGACTTTCTCAATATACTTTACCCTGATACTAGATTTACTGTGAAGTAATAAGATGAATCGGGAGACCGAAGGATTCCTGTTCTATCGGAGCCTGCGCTCGGTTTGGTCGGTAGCTCAATGGCGAACGTTGGAAGAACTCAGCATCAAGGCAGCTAAGCAGACTCCTGAGTTTAATTACTCACCCAGTCAAGTAACTGGGGTCTTCAGCTTCAGAGGCAATTCTTGCTGCAAAGATATGTTTTTTTCTAGACCGCATACATCCTCTTATAGCGTTCACTGACATCTTCTGGATCTGACACCATAGATAAAGGAGAAGGAACGAGAAGGGT
>JACGWL010000471.1:0-19629 GCA_034509725.1 Sesamum angolense
ATCCATCATAGTTCTACGGCTAGTATGCGAGCAGCACTGGCCGCATCGACTGTGCCTGCATCCGTGATGAGCCATAGGGCTTCAAATCCTGTCATCAGTGTGCTGTCCTCAGATGATTGAATGCAGCATAGAGCATCATGGAAAATGCTGTGCGTGGCATTTATTGATGACTCCAGCCTAGCGAGATTATTATTGTAACGAATCTAAAACAACAATTCCCGTTCGCCATTATATTAAATTCGATCCACTAGATCTTTGCGCATATTCTGAGAGTATCTAGTGTTTCACCATATTAACTATTATACACGCCCAAATCTTTATTCACACTCTAAGTAGCTTTTTCTCCCCGTTGTTGGTAGTACTTTTCTTTCAACTGTCTTGATTTGATAACCTCTTTTCTTATTTTTTCCTATTCTCCGATTGGTGTGCTCCTAGAAGCAATTGCTTAATGGGTCCACGGAGCTGGAAATCTGCTTGTTACATTATTCTGCCTAAAAATTTAATTACATATAGTGTCGTGCAAGATCCTCTGGATAAGGTTGATACTAAATTGAGAATTGCAGGCTCATGGAGCGCCAAAACGGTCAAACTTCTCCTTGTACGTGTACAACGCCGGACGCCGGTAAATGTTGGATGAAATTTACTGAACACAAGACATGGGTCGTGCGGATGTGCGGTGTGGACCGCTGACTCTACTTGCAACTCAACATACGGCGTTATCCACCAAGATAAAGGTTTGTATCTTCGATGGGGGTCACTGTCAGTTCTAGGTGATCACGCCCAGGACTCGATTCCATGATTGTATTCCCATATACTGCTAAATGTGGAGGAAGCATCACCGGGGCGGCGGCCGGGTCGAGGTAACCCTTTTTCATTGTTTATCGATTTAGCGGAGGTGTCACTCACCTTACAAGATGTCAGGAGTGGTAATGGGGGGCTTAGAACCCAATTATTGAGCGCGCCGGTCCTTCATGGTGGGGTATCTAGATCCCCTCCCGAATGTGTAATCCTCGCTGTGCCAGCATTTGGGTTCAGAATTACTGCACTGATGACTCCCCTAGTAGAAATAAGCGCGACCTTTCTTCTGCTACAGAGAGGAATCGTCTCACACGCGGTGGGTTCTCAATCGATGCTCAGCTAGACGTTAAGCCTAGTACTTATTGCACATTCAGTCCGTCCGAGATCGTAGCTCCGCGCTCTACTCGACATTACTGTTGCCTCATAGAGGCCGTGCTTGTCTTGCGATTCGATCACTCGCTTGCTCTATGGTTAGCGAACGACGATGGTGGTCTGTTCGATCTCAGATGAACTCTATATATGCGCGCTTCGCTTACGTATATCTGTGCCAACATTAAGGACTATGCGTAGCCCGGACCCACTTACAGTTGCGGGTCGCGACTGTGCGGCTCCGTGCGTTTGTTTCCTGGATTTTTACCGGTGGATATCCTTCGTTGATCTATGTTACTGCCTAGCGAACAAATGGCACTCAACGTGCGATTGCTCGCCCATATCGTTGTGCGCGTTGCAGTTAACCGGCGTATAAGTAAGTTGCAGATTATTGATTTACATAAGCAGAAATAGTGTTGATTTCGTTGTTGTTCATATTATTATCTAGCATGGACGCGCCAGTCGAGGTTGATTCTTATCTCCTGGTCAGATATTGGGTGACCTTCGCAGGTCCGTAGAATCCATTTACAACTTTTGTCCGATGACTCTGGTGCTCCACGATTTACACACTGAGGGCCCCACCCGAAATAGATAGGAGTAATTCAAACAGTGTGCTCCAGTTGTGCACTCGCACGCTAATGTATTGGGATATGCAGATGGTGGTAAATTCATTGTGGAGGATCCCTCCATCGTTCGTGACCCGTTTGTCAGGCGATCATTCTCCGAATGTTCGGTCATTTAGGATTTATTAATTGGATTGAGACTGGTGTGTCACCAGCGCTCGTCTATCTCAACAATCAGAAGATGTGGCAGCATCGAGTCCCTACTCCGTTGATCAAGGCTATTTTAACCTTCTAAATTCTATTGACCCTTCTTAATTAAATTATATCATCGAGTAATAATACAGAGACCAGCGCCCAAGTCTGACGAGATATCGGGGTCGTATTACCTTAGTAATTGGTATCGATATTATTCAGTTTAATATTTTCCTTGGCCCTACAGCCGTGCTCGGCAGCTCATGCTATGAAGCAATGGCAGTGCAATGGTCCACAATTATAGCACTTTACCGGCTAAGCTGCGAGGCTTTGTGGTTCGCTCCCGATCTTTCCGTTCTCGGTACAGCTTTCTCCCAGCGCGACCCTTGCTTCCACGGAGCGCATAACGACTTCTTCGGTATCTCAACATTAACTAGTCCTTTCTGATAACGTCGGGTCTCAATTATGCCTGAAGTAAGTGTCTGCTCGTACGCAGACGAAATGATTATCATGCTCCAGCATTCCGGAAGTCCATCTCGCCTATTTGGGTATGATAGCCAACAGATGCTTGATCGTTACGCCCGTATTAGCCATCCTGTGGCAGTCATATACATGCGGCTGCGGTGAACGTGGTCATGATCGGCCTGCTAATAACTGAATCACCCCACTTCCCAAGTCCTGTTGATACCGTGCACAGGCGACGTTCTGGGTTATGAATGATCAGATACTCTACATCCCTTCAGATTGGTAAGATAACGCTATCTAGGTGTCAGATCATACATATCCGGAAGACTCGAATCGAGGATATTGCGGAATTGCTAACAAACATTAAATCGTACGTTTGTTTCGTTGCTCTACGATAGGTAGTGGACGCGGGTCTGACCAATGCGAGATTCGTGTACCGACCTGCTGTCAGATTTGTGGCTATGCTACAGTATATTTAACATGATTATCTATTTTATTACTACATTTTAACAATTTTATTATAAATTCCATTTTATATATTTATTTTTTTCAGAACTAACAGTTAAGAATACCTCTTCAAATACATTTTCATGAACCAATGACGTGAATGAGTGGTATGCCTATTAGTGGTCCCCAACTTGACGAGCAACGTATAGATTATCGTTGTAACGCCATACGCAATCGCACAAAAACTGACACATAACGATAGTGCTCCCCACATCCCAGACAAAAGGAGAAGTTCTAGCATAATGTCTATTGGTTCAGCTATGACCGTGTGTGTTGTATTGGGAGTGGATATAGATGGTTCCTTTAACAGCATATACGCCTCCTAAGATTACTAGTGCCTCACTGCTCAAGGTTACTATGCCTACCGTCAGCTTCTGATTGGTTTCTAATCACGTTTCATACCTGAAGCCATGCCGGAGCTTATTCTTACACAGCTGTGCATCTTTGACTTGCGCCTTCGCATCGTATATAACCAACCATTTGACCAGCATAAATTTCACAGGTTCATTTATTCTCATTTTAGCATATCTGTGATAATGTGGATGCCAGTTATGCCGCATCATTTCAAGTGGGTTGCAGGTATTATTTCCGCTCCAGGTGTGCTTTATGTCATGGGACCAAAATAGAAGTGCCAATAAAATCACTGGGCGAGAATAAGAAGACCTACTGACCCAAGTTCCGAAGACCAGACGTAATATCGGGGACAGTGCGGTTTCCCCGCAATCCCGAGGGATTTTTTAATATTTACTTTTTTCTCGTAATATTTTATATATATTTTAACTCTCTCTATTTGCATTATATTCTAGATTCAATATATATTTGTGTTTTTTTTACATTGTTTTGTGAGTTAGATAAATGAATTTTTCTTTTTAGAAGCCAGGGTAGTTCTGACGGTTTTCACCACGATTCGGGAGTTGCTGCTGCGTTCGAATCGGGAGTCGCGGTTGTGAGCCGGCGATCCAATAATAAAGAGTTCTTTTTTCGCGACTTTTATTCTCTCTCTTAGGAATATAACAAAAAGAAGAAAGTACTCGGTAGTCGCGGTGTATTGAGACCGGCGATGTACGTAACAAGAAGTGTATCTATTTATTGTAAAAGAATGGCATATCTTTTTAGCTAAGTTTTATCTTTTTTTTTTTAATAGAATAATAATATTCTGTGCTATCCCGCTCCCCATGACGTCTTTCGTATTTCCGTCCCGTGTGCATATTTGCTTAGCGCATCAAGTTTATTTTATTTTGTACTTGTCTATTACTTGTTGAGTTTATGTATAATCAGTGGAATTTATACTTGAGTGAGTCAGGAAATGTTTGTTTAATTGTTTTTTATTGTTGTATTTTTATTCTCACATTGTACATTTATATTAATTGATTCTTAGACTTATTGTCTTGGTTTTAGAATCTATAGAGTCGATTTACCTTTTTATATTAAAAATACTATCGATTATATTTTTATGTTTTGTGGTTTTATATATTTATGAAATTTGTGCGGCGAGTGGCACCGAGTCAATGAAGTCCTTGAACTTCGGTGATACCAAGCCAGGGGCCAAGATTGAGGGAGATGAGCTGTAGCGTAGGGCGGAAGGCCGTTGGCAATCGACCATACATGGGCGCAGTAGCACCTGCCACATGCTCAGATATTATTACGCGCGATCGTTAAAAGAAAAAATAATTGACAAGACGATTGTTAATCGGACGATCGAAGTTTGCGGTGAAAGACTATATTATTATTGAGCATGAGAATCGGGTCGTACGTTTTAGAGGCTTGGACAATGGAAATATGCAGAGATGTAATCAATTGAGTGAGAGCCAGACGAAAACTTTGAGAAGGAGAGTAGGGTCCCCCTCCTCCTGGACCGCAAACCCTATATTGTAGGAGGGCCGTGTACCCCGCTTCAGGGGTAGTGTGAGGGACGAATGGGTTAAGATAAGATGCTATGTGATTTTCGCCTTTGTCTTTTTTACTTAGATAATGCAAAGTTTCCGTTCGGAAAGGAATGTTGACTTTATCTGTCATAGGTGCTTTAGACACTCGCTTTGACTGTATAAGGAGTCACTGTCTTTGCTTAGGAGGACTGATGGTGTACGGTGGGCCTCCGTAGACACGCGGTTGTTTCCTGTGCCAGTGTAGTCGTGATCCTGAGGTGGCGGGCGTTTAGGTGCGATACTTTGACATGGCTACGGACTGAATGGTCGGCTGCCGGGCAGGTTGGGCCTTCTTCTTCGATATCAGTTGTGTGGTTGGCAGACGGCGCTAGTGCTGAGGGGCGAGTTCCTTCGACACGGTCTCCCTCGCTGAGGAGTCGTCGGGCCTTGTCTAAAATATATATAGGCCTAAATCCTACGTTATATATCGATATCACATGGCTTTCCACTCTAACGCGGACGGCAGGCGCCTACCGCCGCTCCTCCCATCTCGTTCTCTCCTTAGTCACCACCACGCGCTCCCAGGGGCGATTTCGTCCGCGCTAATGTAGGGTTGCGGGGCGGTGCCGACCGTTGCTTGCCTTACTATGATATCTCTCTCTTTCACTTTTGTGTCTTTTCACTATTCTCTTCCATACAGGACACCCCTTTTGATAAGATAGGTTTAATGTGTGCTACAGCGCATTATCCCGCACTTCTATTGAAAAATAAATACCATATTATCCGTCCCTTATCTTCTTTAGAATAAGTCGCGCAAAAATATCCCTTAAAGAAGGAGGTGTAATACACTCGCCCATTAGGCATTGACACTGATAGCAATTCTTTTTAAAAAAAATTATTTTTATAATAGAATATCTAAATACTTTAGATTAATATTTTTATTGATATATAAAAGTATATATTGAATAATATATTACTTTATATATAATATATATCAATTTCTATATAATATATACATATTTCTTTAAATACAATTTTTATTAATTAAAGAAAAAAGCCAAATTCCCACCTGAGCACCGGCAATCCAACGGTGCTCGCATCGTCGCGTACATAGCCAACGCGCCGTTCCTGCCACTTCTAAGCATCTACACACCTCCCTCCCTCCCAATTTGCGCATCGCCACCCCTGCTCCTAACACGCTCCCTCCTTTCTCTCTCTCCCTCATCTTTCGTTGCGTGTGTGTGTGTGTGGGTATGCTTAACATCCAGACTTGCAACCGAGCCCCTGCTTACTTCTATCCCAACTCACTCCGCTCGAGGTCGCCTGGCCACCTCCCTCCTCGCCCTCCCCTTATTTCCGCATACTGTTCTCCCTTGTCCCCCTCTGCTGCTTCCCTGTTTCCATTCCTCGCCCGCGTCTGTGCCATCTCGTCTTCATCTCTCCCGCATGTCGCTCGCTCGCCGCACCCTCCCCCGCGTTGTTCTCTCTCTCTATATCTCTTTCGTATCATCTCTTTCCTTATATGATCATATTCCTTAATTTATTATTCATTTTTAATCTTTTACATATTATTATCGTTGAAGGTATATATATAGTCTCTACTGTCTTATATATGATTCAATTGTCACTATTGTTAAAGATATTCTTATTTTTGTTGTATTAAATATTAACGGTGTGGATTGATACAATAGATCAAGAATTTGGTACCTTCTATTATTTATCTGTATATTCTTCAATTTTTTGATTCTATACGTTTAGAAATACGATGAATTCTCTTCGGTTATTAGCAGATAATTGGTCCTTCTTTTTTCTTCAGTCATGCTCTGCTTCCCATTACTCTCCGGGTTCGGAGATGGTGTTGTAGGTAGCGGGGCGAGACCACCGCATGTTGCCTATTAGAACGAGGAAGATCACTGGAGGCGCATAGGCGGAGCGGAATGGCTGTGAGGGGATGAGTATGGGTGGTAGATAGGCGATTACTTGTTGATGAGGTGAAGTGGGGGTGAGACGAGGGGGAGGGATCCTCTCCCATGCATAAGGGGGGAGCAGGCGAGGTCCCATGTCCATCTTGTTTGGTATAGGGGTTCTCTATTTTAGAGAAACAAATATACGCAGCTGATTTCTGATCTTATGACCCCTTCTGTTTGTTATTTATACTCCTATTACTGCTAGTCGTCCATACCCACTGTCGGCATTATTTTGGCTTTCTTTTCTCATTTCGATGGTTGGTGGCTGCGTTTCCCATATCCATTTTTTTTATTGCTGTCATGCTTTGATTCAGGTTCCTGAATGAGGTGTCGAAGCACATAATATATTCTCCTACTTTGGTAAGGAGTGATGTAGGGTCGATACTGGGACTGGGGTTTTGTGTTATTATATTGTAATTTTCATTTAAAAAAATATTTAATTAATTAAAAAAAGAAATGCTGGGGGGTTTTGTATTTAGGTACTATAGTCGCTGTGTTAGGTGCTCAAACAGAAATGGAAAAACCGTGTAAAAGGTTTGTGACTTCGATGGTTTGTATCTTTTTTAACTGTAATAGAGGGTGGAATTGCTCATTTCTTTTTGCCGTGGTTAAAGTCCTAGTCGCTATATACTGCATTAGGATTCAAGTATATAGCAGATTTAAATCGCTTACTTAATACTACTACTTAAGTTATTGTGCTTGTGAAAGTCAAATATGTGAGTTGGTTGCGCATGTGCAATTATGCCAGGAATATCGCTTATAATTGATGCATTCAGTTGATACATTATCACATGGTAAAGGTTGAGAAGGTGTTGGTTCTCATTCGATATCTTATTGGGTTTCATTGCCATATGAGTTTCACCAATCATCTATATTTCTCAACAAGGTTTTGTTGGTTAGAGCTAAATTACGTAGACCTCCACCTTTCTTAAACTTTAATGCAAGCAAATCCCTTGAGATATTGTAACGATGAGCAATTACTCTCTTTGTGTGATATTAACAAATGATATATTTTACCCTCATGTGTTTTTAAATGAATAGAGGATTCTAGCCTTCCATTGTGTTTTTCAAATAATACAGAGCTTTATTCCTCTTAATTAGCTTCATTTTAAGAAAAAATTATAAGGCAGGTAAATATTTAGATATTCTTTTTCCATTGGGGAAAGATCTTATATTGTGTGTGGTGCTATATTAATATAGTAATGATCAATGCAGTGTAAATAAAATATTGCACAGTGTCGAATAGTGAGTATCTTTTTTATAGATTTATCATATAATCATTGTAACGATAATTATTACTCGACCGTTGAGTCTATCTATAATTTTAATTATTTCTTTGTGTTGTGTCATATTTGCTTTGGCACACTGCTAATGCCAATGCATATTACCACAGTTTCTTTCTCTTAAACGAGTGTGTAGAGCTATACTTGTCTGCTATTGTTGTACTCATTTTGTAAAGTTCTGATATTAATAAAAAAAAAAAAGAACAGTTCCATAATACGGTAGATAATTTTATATGCGCTCGCCAAAGTATGCAACTTCGCAAAATAATAACAAAGTGCTTTAATCATACTTGACGTATACTAGAAGTATAATTGATACAATAAAGCACAATACATAATCAACTTTAATCTTGAATTAACTGAATTGTTATAAGTTCTTGAAAAGCCACTGGGTGAGAGGACTAGAATATTGTAGAGGGTTTTAGGTGTATTTTAGAATATAGTTTTTTGATAAGTACAGGTAAGTTTGTAATATAACTATAGTTTTAGATGGATGTATGTTCAAGATTTACCTATACGCCATCAATATATAGAGGTAAGTATTGTTTTTGGTATGCAAAAGTAGCCTATCTAGGATAACGCTAATTAGCGATGTACTCTTATTCATAATACTTGCGAGAGTGAGCTTATTGTGGATTAGATTAGATGAGAAAAAAATTCAAACATACTATTGGAGTGTAACTGTGTTACAAAATTATGTTACCAGCGAAGGACTGAGTGGGATATTAAAATTAGCAATTCGGGCAACCGCTAATTTGCAAACCGCTTTCTGATCTTGTGGTAGACGAGTAGCTATACGCAAAATGGTATTGTATCTAGGTTTTATTAAATACTTATTTATGAAAGTGACCTCATAACACATAGGACACAAATTTACATCTGAATAGATACCATAATTCTTGAAACATATGCGAGTTGCGCGCAGAAATTCTTCAGAGATGTGTATATAGTGTGGTTGTAGTTTTGTGAAATTTAATTGGGTATTCTGGTATTTAATACAATTAAGCATTATATATTTTAGTTGGGGCTGTGAACCCTGTAGATTATAATAAACCGCTATGTAAATATTGGAGATAAGAGTAGTTAAGCTGTTGGTTGTGCTGGATTCTAGCATTTTCGACAACTGGTCAAATATTTTTGTGTTAGTTTCTCTCTTCTCCGCTTTTTCAAATAATTATAGAGAGTATTAGCTCCTAATGCTCTCTCTTTGTGAATGCGATATTCTAATCCAATAATGATTCCGAGTATAAGTTCTCCATTGTTAGCTCATTGGAAGGATTATTGGTATTTGTACCATCTATATTGTGATAAATAATAGCCCTTCTATAATTTTTATATTATTGTGATTAATGTACGAAGTGTTACAACTTTTAACGTATTATAAATAAGTATATTAGGATACGCCTATACTTGTTTGATGTGAGATTATTCGATTTATTTAAATTTAATACGAACTTAAAATGCTCAGTGTTTGATAGCTACTTTCGAAGCTAGATAAGTTACAGAAATCAACGTCAAGAACTAAAAATATCGTTAAGAATTCTAGTCAACAACAACTCTAAAGAAAAATAAATTAAAAGAACTATATTAGGATTATCACCAAGAAAATTCGAGTCTTTTATTTTTTTTATGATAAAAATCATGGGGAAAATGCATTAATTAAAATTTTGTTATTAGTTGCTGATTTTGCTATTTGTGTTTTGTTTTCTTTGGCTTTATTGAATGAAAAAAATTGATTTGAATAAAATAAATAAAATAAAAGTAAGTATTCAAATAATTGAAATGGATTTAAAATGTATTCCACTATCATAAAATTATGTTCAAAATGGAAAAATTCATTTTATGGTTTGTCTATTATATGTAAATGTTTTTTAGTATATTTGATTTTCATTTTGGAGAGAAATTGTTAATCAAAAAATTATAGGGTTGATATGCAATATTATTCTTTGGACTTTCTGAAATAGTCAACATTTAGTCTTCTACAATTTAAGAAAATATTTGTAGATGGTCACTTTTATACATATAAAAATAAGGATTTATTGCACTTTTGGTCCCGTTAGATATAGCGGTCATTCTCACTTTTAGTCCCCCGCTTTATTTTGGTCGCACATTATGGTCTCGAAGTTTTCAGCACTTTGACAGTATAGTCTCAAACTCAAACATACATTATTTTCCTTCGCTTAATGTCGGAATTTGGACCATCATGCTTCTGAAATAAATTATGGGCTTCCATTACTCGTTACATTTTCTTTCTGACTGCCTTGTTTTCGGGGTTATATTCCAAGCTCTCGGTTTTACGGGACTTCCACACACACTTACCGCAGCAGATGGGTTCGCAGATACTTGGCTCCTTCAGCAACAAACAAACAACCCCTAATTTCGTTTCTACTGTTTTTAGGGTGTATGAAGAGGTGATTCTACCGAACTTAACTAGGTTTTAGTGGAGAGCAATTTGGAAAGAGCCTTTCTTTATTGAATGAGGAAATATTACATAGATTTATTTCCTCTGTTGGAGGAGACAACCATTTAGCCTCTCATTTGGTAGAGGGCTTGACTCTTTGGGGAAACCCCATAAACTGAATAAGTTAAAAGCTTCAAAGATTAAAAGACTCAGATTATTATGCTTTGAAGAGTAGAGGAAATTTCTGATGATCCCTTCTGCTTCGCTGCTTCCTTATTTATAACCATCCGCGGACGTCAAATGGGATTCCAAACTCGTTTTTGATGACATCATTGCATTTGTCATCGTTCTTTTCCAGCTGGTATTCATGATTGCTTGTCGGCCATTAATTGCTAGCTGGCTCCTTTTGATTTTTCTCTAACTGTTGGCTTTTGTCGTTTTCTGCCGACAGTCTTCTTTTTGAATTTTTACATTTTTCGAGTCTTACTTCTCCTTGTAAAAATTCTTCCTTTTACCCTTATCCAGTTTTGGTTCGGGTTTCTTTTGGGTGACCCGTATCTTAGTATGCAACTTTACGTTAATCGCACGTTAGCAACAATAGCTTGAAAAGAGCACATGGAAGTACAGGAGATGTTTAATGTATGTTCATTTTTACGGATATTATTAATTTTCTATGATGAATAAGTCAATAATATGATTACTAATTGTATATGAATCACTACAAGAAATAGCTAAATAGTTAAAAAAAATATTGATGGTATTAATCAACGTCGAGCTAATTAATAAGTAAAATTTTCGTTGTTAATCTATATTATTTAATATGAATTTTAAACAATTCGTTGTAAATATGTTAGCAAGTTGCTAAGTTTATAAGTAAAATTCTTATATTAAATAAATTAGATTAGCGATGAAAGTTTTACTCGCTTATTAACTTGATACTATTTCTGAAAATCAGTGATATTTATTCTTAAATTATATTTGAAGTTATTTCTAAAAATATATTGAGTTTGCTTTGTGCGAAAAATATATTTGAAAGTTATTTCTGAAAAATTCTTCCTTTTACCCTTGTCCGGTTTTGATTCGGGTTTCTTTTGGGTGATCCGTATCTTAGTTCCGAACAGTGGCTTGTTTTGTTTTTCGCAGCAGGGGCATACATGGTTATGCCATTGCCCAACATGCAGCATGTTGCATGTCTTCATCCATATGACCTCAGTTGCAGGCAGCTTGTTTTCCCATATGAGCATCCTCTTTTTCTCGAACATGCTTTCTGCCAATCAGTGATTTTCCCTGTCATGGAGTTTAACAGGAATGATCCATTCACTTTGTTGGAGAAGATTTTGAGTGGACTTGACTTTGTCCATCTCAGTGAGACAGACCCATAAACCCCAAGCTCTTCTAGTAGAAATGTTCTTCGCTAATAGCTGACACCAGTGGAGCTTCTTCTGAGGCAGCTTTAATTCTGTTAAAATCTACCATGTCTGGTCTATGCAGTTTGATGAAATGGAACGCTGGATGCGACCCCAGTTTCTGGAGCTGCTGATATAAATTTTAGCTCCAATATATCTCCTCTTTTAGGTGGGGATTACTTTGCCATGAATCATATACTGCCCCACTAATTCATCCGATAATTTTGAAATTTTTGAAAAACTTTGGTGACATAGTATGGACCGAAGCTAGAGCTCCAAACTCATACCATTCTCGGACTTCTTCGGTTTAGACCCTTCCATTATCCAGACCCTATTATATTTTTCGGATGTCTCGATAATGGTCTTGCTTGGGTTAACTCCTTTGCGGGAAATTAATTTTTCCCACATCCATTGATAAACTGCCAAGCAGAAGAAGAAAGATAATTCATTAGTATTAGCCTTAGAAGTGCATGTCATTGGCCTAAGGCTAATCTCTTCCTCTTTTACTCCAGAGGCGCTGGGTTGACTCAAATCATCAGAGGTTTGTACTCTCTGTGACTCGTTTGTCGCCGTTGCACCAGAGTCTGGTGATGGCTTTGTGCAAGCAGTACTTGAATCTGCCGCTACAGGTCTAGAGTCCTGTACTCTAAGGGCATGTTTAGGGTCATGCTTTCGCAACTCGTTAGTCATCTCCGAGGATGATGCCTTCCGAATTGGCTCTTGTAGGTCGTTCCATAGTGAGGTTGAGGCCACCATGGTCATTCTTATTGCGATTTGGACAGTGTCAAGATCAACTCTTTGGATTTGTCCGGCCACTTGTGCATTCACAGCTAGCCATCCAAACTTCTTGTTAAGCTCCTCGAGGTTTTCTCTGAGGTGCCTAAGCCTTAACATGATGGAGTTCGCTTCAGATGCCTCCATCTCTTGTCAGGAAATCTGCAAGAACATTTTCATGAGATTTTATAACAACAATATTATAGCAATAATATTGACATTCAGCTTGCCATCTGAAATGCGCGCTTTCTCAATCTTAGATTCTAATTTATTTTTCAAGAAAGCTTTAACATTGGTATTATCAACTTTCAAAGTGAATTCTTTAGCAAGTAAAAATAAAGGCCATTTCTTAAAAGCCTTCCAAACCGCAAAGAACTCTTTCTCGTTGATGTGCCACACTTGGGCTTGTTGTTCGGTGAACAACCCTCCAGTGTATCTACAAGGCTCTTCCCCTGTAGTAGTCTTTTTCATGAGCACAACTGCCCATCTATAATCGTTGGCGTCTGTGTAGACTACCAATTCATCCTCGTCTTGTGGTATTGCAAGCTTTGGCAGGTTATTGTAAACGTGTTTTAGCTCACGAACCCTTTGCGTATGGATTTCCTCCCATTTCCACTTTGCACTTTCTGTTTCCTTCAAAAGTGGCCGGAAATCCTTTCTATATTTTGCAAGATCCTTTATAAAGATACCTGCAAAATTTACCACTCCCAGAAGCTTTGTAAATGCTTCTTATCTTTGAGTATGTCTGGATAATTGCGGATTTTCTCCACAATATGCTCCTGCAACTCAATACCTGTTTTGTCAATAAGAATTCCTAAAAATTCGATTTTATTGACCGCTATAGTAGCTTTCTTCTCAAAAAGTACTAAACCTTCTTTATAGCATGCATCAGAAAATATTTCTAGATGTTTGATATGTTCTTTCATCTTTTTGGATGCAATCAGTATGTCATCGATGTAGACAAACATAAACACGAAATAATTCTTGAAAAGATTATCCATTTTTCTTTGAAATATCTAGGGTGCATTAGCTAGACCCATTGGCAGTACAGTCCAAATATATTGTCCGTGTGGCATGGAGAATGCAGTAAATTTCTTTGATTCACTCTCCATTTTAATCTGATAGAAACCAGACTTGCAATCTAATTTGGAAAACACTTTTGCACCTTTAATGCAATCAATCAAGTGCTCTCTACTAGGAATGTAATAACCATCAAACTCTAATATTTTATTAATACCTTGATAGTTAATTACTAACCTGGGTTTACCTCTTTTTATCTCACCATGGTTTCTTACCAGAAATTCAGGGCTACTGTATGCAGAGATTCCAGGCTCAATGAGTCCAAGATTGATATTCTCTTTGATAATCATTTGCATATCCTTCTTATCTTCTATGTTCATCTGGATAGGCTTATATCGAACATACCCATATTTGCATTCCTCTTTAATCTTAAGAGTAGCTTCGATCTTATTCCTATCCCCATGCCAGAGGGTTCTCACAGAAATTTCTCTGGATGAGCCTCTTGACATTTTCGAGAGAAAGTTTGCTTTCCTCGCTTATGTCCATGGTCTTTAATTCATGCAATGCTTCCTTGAGGTTCTTAATCTCTTCCTCAGATTCCTCGTAGAAGCTATCGCTATCGATGAGTCCCCGTTGTCTGAAAGACAAAAGAACTTTATCGAATTTTCTATTATCCTGCATTTTCGAATGAGTTAATTTGGCATCAAAATCACCACGCTTGCTGCGAAAATTTATAGGCATTATCCTGTTTAATGCCTATTCTCTTCGCAAAACCTGTATCTCACTACCACAATTAGTAGTAAAGATTAACAGATTTCTTTGATTATCCTACATATATCTTGCAAATGTTTGAATAAATTATTACCTAGCAAGATATCAGCACCTGTATCATGAAAGTAAATGGAGGTGTTTTTACCCTAAACCAGGGCGTTCCAAATGCTCCTTCGATCATGATTTTGGCTTCTCGAATTCCCGTATTGAGTATGAGAATTTTTTGTGAAAAATCTCTTCCCTGCATAACAGGTAAGGTTTCCCTTGCTTCTTTAGGAAAAACTCCAGGTTTTGCTGTGCAAATTTCGGATCCTGAGTCAATATAAGCTGCAAAATATTTTGTCATATATTGATCATATAACATACCCACAAATATGTATATAGAAAAGGGGCTTGTCATTCAATTCTTATGGTAACTCCATCAAGACTGAATTCCATACCGTTCCCTTTTCTTCCCTATGGTTTATGATCTTCGAGAAAACTTAACCCCAAAGTCATACTTCATGATAACCATCTCTATGGTGATTCGTAGCACCATAACACACTCAAACTAAAGATGATCAATTAATCACTGGCTTTCTAAATTATTCTTAAACAGCCAGCACCTTCAATAGTCTACAACAATAGCTGGCATGTTCAGGTATGCCTAACTTGGCAATCTGTTTCCTAGTACGTATTAACTACATATATTCGAATAAAGTAGTTCGAGCCTGTCTCTCTGATCTCTTTGACTGTGTAATTGAGGATGCCATGGAAATTCTCACATGAGAGCCTAAACTCATGATCGGAGTCATAAATTATATAAACTTGGCCATCTACATGGCTTTCAGTCGTAATAATCAATACCATCATAATAAGTGAATTGCTGTTATTGAATGGGAACGGGTGCCATAACGCATATTTTAATAAAGATACACTCCGATCAATAGTTGTTATGATCAGACTAATATCTTTCTTTTCCTCTATAATGACTAATTTATTTCTCTATTAATCCAACATGATGCCGGCTCTAACAAGAGGGATGCCAGACTCTATAGCGCAGTTTGCGCGTGCGATTACCAGTATGGGGTTCTACCTGTATGTGATTGCAAATATCTTTAGGTAAATTTCATATTCAACTACCTTCTTTATCTGATTTTTTGTGTTGCAGGAAAAGACTGACTACTCTCATTGAAGATCCATACTAATAAGTTCATGATACAAGTCTATGTTTAAGTATATATCTACGACTTCTTTCGCATTTTGAATTAATAATTTTGCGTTATTTTGATCCCGTGAATATTATCCCATCACATAATTGCTCTTTCTTCAAACGATTTGTTTTTAATCTTCTACTCTCAAACCGATAACTGGTCGAGCTAATAATTGTGAGCGACTATTTTAGTATGTGGCTCCTTATTTTTATTTTCCTCTTTTTTGAGGTTTACCCTATTCTTGGTTTTTCATTAGGATTGCTGGCCTTATCAGCATTAGTATTCATGGGTAGCTTACCTGAAACTAAATTTTATGTTAGCATGTACATTGCTGTTTCCTCTGATTTAGGTCTCCTAGCCAGTGAACTATATCATTCCGCACCTAACCTCTACAGTTCTTCTACCTATGACTGGTGTACTGTCGCTATTGTTTGCGGGACTCAAAATTAACTATAAGATAGTTTTCCTTTTTTCTATTTATAATTATTCTTAGTGTATACATCATGTATTATCCGCTCCCAGTTTTCTAAATTCCTTATTTTTTCTGGTAAATCTGTATACTATACATTGTGGTATTTTCCATTTAGTGGGACAGAGGTACATTCCCTCAGACCGATATATCTCTTATCTCAAATGTACTCAGATCATTTTAGCGAGAGTTCAATATCTGCGATAACCGTGGATACTAAAGAATCTGAGCTCACCACTCTCAAACTCCGTCGGTACTGCGAACATTTGGACAGCAAGACTCAAGTTTATATTCTCACCCGGTGCGGTAAGAAAATTAATCAGTTTCCTGCCTTCTTTTATGTGTAATGGATGATGGACATTAAAATGGGAAACAGAACGTGAGAATTTTTTTGTAGATACGTTGATGTCCTGAGCATATTCTCTGAATAGTATGCAGGAGCAATAAATTATTCTCTACATCATCAGTTGCATGAAACTTTCATAGACTATATTCTTATGGAAAGAAATCAATTTAAACTGTAAACTAATATAGCAATGTATATCTTTGGGATTGACGAACGTAAGATAATTTATCTGTCAAGAATAGGCCAACCAGGCATACTACGTCAAGAAAAGAAATATCAAAAAAGTGTTTGAACCGTAAAAGTTAATAAGTGAAAGCTATAAAGAAGACAGTTTTCCTCTATTCTGAACTGTTTTATCATTACAGTGAAACTTTTGGTCGATGGAACAATGTAAGATGACTAAACTATTGGAATTTAGTGCGGCAATTTCCTATTAGAAGGGGTTCTAGGATATAATTGATGTATAATTTTTAAGTCTAGATGTATGGGGGGTGGGCGTTTAATTAATTTGTTATTGTATTGCACCAAAATTCCAAAAATTTTAAAATTTCATATAAAAAAATTTACAAAGTGCCGATTATCTAGGAATTGTTATTTTCAAGGTAACTTTCTGCAATTGGATTATAAGAAGGACTGGGTTTGAATAACATGCCCATGTAGGGAGGACTTTTTCCTTGACTGTGTAGTGTTTCTGGTGTCTTATATCGTGAGGTATTGAGTACGGGGTATTCTTTTATTCATTATTTCTTTCTTTATTTCATACTATTTATAGTTTTATGTTATTATTTCTATCTTACATTTAGTGATGGACGCGAGAGGCATAGAAGCTATAGTGGAGTTATAGTATATTCATTATACATTCAATTAGAGTTTAGGTTGTATAGGATAATGTGATTTAGGTGGTATATGAACTATACGCCTAATTAGCATTTGAGCTCTTGAAGTATCAGGCATTAGTGTATTAGTTATTCGATTGTGTGATAATTCAATATGTGTTCGATCCAATTTAGGTAATTTAGCTTGTGTCGTGCTATTATTTGTTGTATTTATAATTGCTTTATTATTTTTTAATTAGGCCTAAAATCTCACTCGTTTGGTCTCTCACTAAGATAATTGGGCCGAAGTATCTACACTTTTGTTCCCTTTGTTATAAGGCTTGATACGGGCTTCTCAACACTTTTGGTTTGGCACCAAGAAACACCATATATTGTTTTTTTATATAACAAGAAAGTGGTTCTGTATACTTCGTTATATTCTAATCGAATTAATATCTCGGCACAATTGAGACTTTACGTTTTAGTATCATTGTGCCTGTTTTTTAGTTATCAATTGTTAGTTTTTTGTTCTAATTTCTGTCAGGGTTTCTGTTTCTTGTTTTCTTTTTTGTGGGTTATTTTTAAATGCTGCTCAATAAGTATATTGGTTGTTTTTTTCCTATAATTTTTATTGATACTGTATGGAGTACCCCAACACTTTCTTATTGCTTTTACTCTGATTATCGTTATTCTTGATCAGTCATATTAAGGAACGGTGGTCGCAAAAGCCATTAGTCACAGTGTATAAGACTCATAATCTAGGAGTGATGTTTTAATGAATTCGCGTTAATTTAATATTGTATATTGGCTATATTGTCACAAATTATAAATGTTTAAATTGCGAAAAATTCACACAGCTGTATTTTAAAGAATTGCGGCTAAAATATCATGTTGCGCTGTGGTGCCTTTTGTATAATTAGAAATAAGTTGAAACTAATACATCGTCTCTACTTCTTCTTGGATTCCAGGGACTTCGTCCGTTATAAGTTGCATCTTTGACTATTACTATATCGATTTTTTCTATTTTTAAATGACTATTGAGATCTTTTTTTCAATTAATAACTATAGTTCTGTCTTCTGATCAATTTATCTGTAATTTTAGTTCTTGATTTTTAAAAAAATTTTGTAAGGTATTTATTTTAGCAAATATAAATACAACATTATTATAGTTTTATTATAATATTTTATATAGGAAATTATTTTATTTTTAATATCATAATTAATAAAATAATATAATAATAATATTAACATATATTATATTTATTTAAAATAAATTACCCTAGAGCTGCACCTCTTTCGCCGTCCCCCTTCCCCACTAAGCCCCCCGCTGGCTATACCCACGACCTTCCCTCAAACGCCTGCCTACAGCCACTCTCGCCACCTGGGCGCCAATAGCCATAGGGGACCGCCCTTCCCCTGCATACCATCTGTCCCTCTCCGCCACCGTCCTTCGATCGACGCCAGAGCAGAAAGCTTCTGGCGGCGTCAGCCAGCAGCCATGGATCTGGAGAACGGCGACAGCCATCAACTTTATTGCGCCCAGGACTCACTGGTCCATGGGACCGCCGACCGTTGAGGGTCAACGGTCCCCTAAAAGTTGTTCTCAGGACGGCCGTGTAGTACGCCCAGAGCTTGTTCTGTTGGCCGGGACGTGCTGTACCGCCCTGGCCTAATATTTCGAGTGGAGGCGATGGCGGCGATATGGGCGCCGTCGTTCACCGTAATTTTTTTTTTCAAATAATTGATTTAAAAAAATGTAAATATTAAAAAAAATTAAATTTTTCACAAATTTAGAAATTAAATTAAAATAGGTAGGATTTTTTCGGGTCTTAAAAAGTTAATTAGGCAGAAAAGAATTAAGGCTTTTTAATTTAAATTTGAATGTTTTTAAAATAACCAAGACTATTAAAAATGATTTAAATTTTAAAAAGTAAAAAGGGTAGACCGTTGCCCATAGTCGCTTGACTAATCGGCACGTGTATTAACGGGTCGGGAACGATGCCGTTTCTCTACGTTAATGTATTAAACGGAGACACGCTTGCAACATACTTCTGTTGAAAAATTAGGGTATATTGGGATCGGAATAAGTGGGCTTGAGTGTTCCCCCTTGTAAAAGCTCAGAACTCGGCGGAAAAAAGCACATGAAAGAAATGGTCTAATCTAGTGGAGCCAAAAGGATAGGAAATTTTTTGCCATTTATTTGTATATTGTGGATAGGCTAAGAAAAGTACAAAACTCTTCTCACAGCTTTCTCTTCAAATTATCGCATTCACAGCAAATTATTGGCATCTTCCCCTCTCTCTCTGTTTTTACTCTCTAATTCCTATTCTGGTGTGTATGTTCTTCTTCCTCGTATTAGATTCAGGTTAGAGGGGTGTGATCGTATTGCCTCTTTGGAAGCGTTTGATATACCTCGTAATGAAGG
>JACGWL010000474.1:0-22598 GCA_034509725.1 Sesamum angolense
CCCTATGAAAACGATCTAACATAACTGTGTGTCCCTCTTACTAATGAGGGAGTTTTTTCTGTTCAAACATAGTCCCTACATGCCTGTATGAGAATACTGGCTTGTTTCTGTTGATAGTCTGGGTGGATGGGTCGGGCGCACTACAAGAAAACAGGGTTTCAGAGACGGAAATCAAAGACGGAATTATATCCGCGTCAATAAATTTCTCCCTTCAAAGATGGATTTAATAGATGGAAAATTTTCCATCTTAAATTTTAGAATAAATTTACAATATAGTGATGGAACTTTTATGGATAAGCATTTTGAAAAAAAAAATTTAAGAAAATAAAATATAAAAAAATACGTCTTTAAATTCCGTCTTTGATTTGGCAATTGAACAAAGAATTTATGACGGAATATTTCCATCTTAGAATTTGAGATTCTAAGACGGAATCAAAGATGGATTTTGAAATTTTTTTATTTGTTTTCAAATCCGTCTTTAATTCCGTCTCAAAATTAAAAAAAATTCTGACAGAAACAAAGACAGAAATTTAAAATTTTTTTAACTAAATATTATTTTAAAAATTGCTAAGAACTTTTAAGAAATAATTGAAGAAGTTTTCAATTTACGAATAGTTTCAAGTTTAAACTTTTCTTCTCTTCTTAAACATTTTTTTTTTACTTAACAAAATCCCCAAATTGAAAATTCGTATGAAAGACTTCTCTTCTCTTCTTTTCCAACTCGCCGGTGCGCCGCCGATCAATAACTCACCGATGTGCTGCCGAAGTTGAAAAGACTCCTCGCTCCTCTCCCCGAAGTTGAGTTTAGACTGCAGTTTGCATGTGGATTTAGAATGTATTTCAGCTGTTTGTGGGTGGAGGAGAAGATAAAATCGTAGTAGGAAAAACGTTGGTTTCTCCTTTGCTCATTCTGGCTGTAAAATCGATTTTGTGGCGTTGAACTTGATGAAACATGTCCTGCTGTTGATCCATCTATTTCTCTGATGGCAAGAAGTAGTTCTGGTGGTGTTATGTTAATCTAACTTGCCTTCTCTTTCTTTCTCGTCGGTGCACTGTCATCAACAACTCGTTGGTGAGCTGCCGAAGCTGAAAGAATCCTTGCTTCTCTCTTCAGAGTGAACGAAGTGGATCGCACAACTATATGCGGGTGGAGGAAAAAGAGATCGAACAAAAAGGTTGGCTTCTCTTTTACTCAGTTCTGGCAGTAAAATTCCCTCTTCATTTTTTTCCTCCTTCCCCCTCTTTTTTACCTTCCTGATCCAAGTAGTTAGGGCCAATAGTTTAATGTTGAAATGGATTCCTGATTTCTACTTTTACAAGTCGCAAGTTTTGTATATAATCATATAATCTGATGATTGAGTTTAGGTTGCAAATTATTTTATATATAATGTCGTTAGAGCTCAAGAATTTAGTCCAGGAACACTGATTAGCTGTTATTTGAAATTAGGGGAAATGTTTGAGTGTGCCTGCGACTTGTTTGATAAATTGCTTGAATGAGACTTGGTTTTTTGCTTTTGATGAGCTTTCGTGTTTCAGATTGAAAATTAAAAATTTTTTGGTTATTAAGTCTCAGTGTTAAAAGAGAAAGTCTTTAAAGAAAGAGAGGAGATTGTGTCGTAGAGATCATGATTCTTGATGTGGTCCGAATCTCTCAGTTTCTTGGGGTCTGGGTTCTTGAATTTGTTTGACGACTTGATATCTAAGTTGAAACCGTTAGCTGTTACACTATAATTGGGAATATGTTTTGACGACTTGATTGATAATTGGTTTTTACAACTTGATATGGTAATGTACACACACTATTTTTTATTGGAAAAAGGAGGACCACTATGACATGTTGATGCTTATTGTTTGATGGCTGCAAATTATTGCCAGCATAATGACTCTTTTTCATGTAAAAAGTTTTTACTGATTAGTATATAATGCGTGGAGTACTATCAGTTGTTAATATAGTGTTGATGCAGGAATAAGGAAATTCAATTTGTAGCTATTGATCAAAGTAGGCCCTTTCAGAACAAGCTCCTTTTGACCTTGTGTTACATAAGGTGACCTCTGCTTGTGTTACGTAAGGTGAGTCACTCAATGACAGTTATAATTTTAACTATAATTTCTATCATTGTTTGTGTATTATGATTCTCTCATTATAATTTTTAACTATAATTATATATGATTTCTCTCATTATAATTTTATCTGTTGAACTATAGAAATCTTATTTTGAACCAATGCATAGTTAATTTTGTATTACAGCATTAGCCACTTGAACTTCACTAATTTTGAAATTCTTTGTTGATTTTGCTCAGTATGTTTATTTACATATATAGATTTGCATGTTCTTTTCTGGTATTTTGTTGCGTATTTGATATTAGTTGGAGCTTGTACCTTCTTTTGTTGGGACATTACATGTAATGCTTAGTATTAATATCATTTTTACTTTACTTTTGTTTTCTGTTTGTGTTATTTGACTTCTACTACTAAAAATGTATTTGGATTGACCAATTTTTTCTTTATTGCATTTTCAAATTTTAGTTGCTGATTCAAATTGTGGTTTAGATGCTAGCAATTGTGGAATAGGACTATAAATGGATATGAAATTCTAGTTGTTGTTTTGTTAATTTGAACATCTATATATGACACCCGGTACAACATCTACTTGGCCTGTTATTGACATAATTTTAGCCTACTCACCAAAGTTTTTACACTCTTATCTCGACAGGTTCTAAGGAGGAGTGGAGCTTGAAATATATGAATTTGAGCTGAAAAAGTTCTGGAAGAAATCTTGTGCAACTTTGGGTATTTATTCATTGTAAGTAAAATTAAACAACATTGGGAAAACTTATAAATAGTGATTATCCTAGGATTTAAGTAAAAAGTGGAAGCTCTTGGACAATGTGGTATTTCAAGCATTTCTATGCTTGTATTTGGTATAGTACTTGTGAACATCAAGAATTTTATTTTTTCTTGATAGACAATCATTGTGTTCTGCACACTTCCATTTTAAGTATATTAATTGGTTCCTTCATCCTCTATATGGTTTTCTGCAAATAGTTAATGCTTGTTAAATTTATTATCAGTTGTGGTATGTTATTTGTCCAGATATTTTGTCTCATTTTGTTTAAAAAAAAAATTAGGGATTCAATTGAAAATGTTGTCCTGCCTTCATCTACAAAATTAGAGATGGATTCAGAGACAGAATCAGCCGCATATCAGAGACGGAAATAAAGATGAAAAAGAAACAACCAAGGATAAGTAAAGACGGATTTTGAGACGAATTAAAGATGGATATAAAAACGAACTGTTTGAGTGTGTTTTGTAACAAAGACAGATTTAAAGACGGATACATTCTGTCTTAAAGGCCAATGACGGATTCAGCGACGGAATCAGCCATTGGACTTTCAACTATGGGTTTTTTGATGGAATTTTTCCGTCTTTGATATTATTAGCGACGAAAATATAGGCTTTAGAGACGGAAAAGTCAGTCTCTGAAACCTTCTTTTTTGTAGTGGGGGGTGCCATGATGTTGAGTTTTGGGTATAAGGTTTATTGTGATTGTGTAGGCAATGGTGGATGGCTCATCTGCAGTTGACTATACATGGATGGACCAGGCATTGTAAGCATTTTGAGTCGCTCACTTGTAACATCTTCTGGCTGTGGATCAAGCACAGGTTCCTCAATAAGTATAGCATTTCCTCAATTAGTGTAGCAGGTGGCTTGATTATTGGAGCTAGATACTTGGGTGTCATTTGAACCTGTTTTAAAAAGAAAAAAAAGTCCAAACCTATTCCAAACACTAGAGTATCCATAATTCATAATCAAACTTATATTTTCATTGACTACATGAGCAAGTGCTTCACAAATATATTCATTGTTATCTCTTGTTTTGTTTGTTTTTTTTTTTTTTTTTTGCATGAGCAAGTTTTTTCAGTGCTTGTCTTTTAACCCCGTAGGCTTGGTCCTTTGAGACATGACATCTCAGTTCATTCATTACATCAACCCTAAACCTCTTCACATTTCTTTTAGGATTAGACTTGAAATTTTTAATATATTTTTCACTCAACCAACTTGTCTTGACATTCTTCACATGAAATGATTGTGGGCATGTATGTTCAGGGTTATAATGATTTATCTGAAATGTGCACTCATTTTTAACCTTGATTGCTCTGATTTTCCACTGACAATCCTCCCCTATGCACACTGCATAAACCCTGATCTTGTCATTCTTGGTAAACTTCAAGGTTCTTTTTGGTTAAAATTGCATGTGACTGAACTACCTTTCTAAATTCTTTTTTTGTACTGAAAATCATCCCCAATTCAAATGTAGGGTTATACATTTCAATTGGATTGAACACAGGATGTGTAGACCCTCCCCCCTCCCCATCAGACAATTTGTTTTCATCTAAATCATCATCACTATCCAAAACATCAACATCACCTGAATCATCAGCTGACTCATCTCCATTACCCACAGTATTTATTTCTTTCATGTTATGTACCATATTGTCCTCACCATCTACATAATTCTCAAATATAACATCATCATCAATGCTCTCATCCACCATATCATAATCACTGTCCAGTAAAAGAATCAGAATCCCCACAATTGTCCCCACCCTCACAGTTAATCCCACCCTCATCCTCAACAATCCCTTTCCCATTATCAGCTATCATTGGTTGTTCAGAGGCCTCTTTTGGTTGCTCTAAATTTTCAAGCTCAATAAAAACTTGCATTTCAGGACCCCCTACATGCTTTAAACATTGATCTTTTATATCATTATCATCAACTAATAACTTAAACCCCTTGATCATGATTATACAGTAGGCCCTCCCACCTCTAATGTTTACTTCATCACAAAAATAGTCGAGTTCCCTCTTATTCATGATAGAGACATCTACATATTCAATTTTTTTTTTTACAGAACCACCCTTATATCTAGCTTCAGGCAAAGTAATAAACTCACCCCCATGGTACAAATCCACAGTTATGGATTTAGTACCAGGATTTGCATATAAGAAACACAACACAATAACAAAACATATTTCAGCATCTTAAAATATGTACATAGTGTTTAATAAACATACCACAGTCAATAATACTAAATTAAATCTATCCTAAAACACTGTCAGTACAAAATATAGCCACTAATTTCCATTGGTCATATCTAAAGTATAAGAACAACACCAAAAAATAGGCATGGACCACAATACAACATAAAGAACTGGGGCCACAAACAACATAAAAAATAAGTTAAAAGTAACTCATCTCTAACATAAAATAGGACCACAACACATTTCAGAATTTTAAAAGTAACTCATCCATTAAAATAAACTTACTATTCGCATAAAAAGGATAAATTATATTTTGCCATCCGAACTGTGCCCGTTTTTACACTTTGGCATCTAAACTTTTTTTCGTGTCAACTTGTCATCTCAACTTTGAGAAATTTGCACTTTACCATATATGATTATTTTTTTGCTAATTTTTTTTGCGTGAAAATATCACATGCCGTGCATATGTAAAAAATATCACATCACATAGCCCTTAAATATCACATGTGCACTACATTTGATGTTTTTTAGACAAAAAAATTGATGAAAAAATAGTTATAAATGGCAAAGTGCAAAATTTCAAAAAGTTGAGATGGTAAGTTGACACAAAAAAAGTTTAGATGCCAAAGTGTAAAAATGGTCATAGTTCGAATAGCAAAATATAATTTATCCTAAAAAATAAATAAAATTCAACTACTAAAAAATTTCAAAACAAAAAAATTACATTGAAAAAGGAAAGAAGTACTTACGGTATCGCGATGGGGGCAAGTCCACATGCCTCTGACTTCGCACCACCACCATCTTCTACTCTTCTACGTTACCGCCATCTTCAATACACACTATTGCGAACAAAATCAAAGGAGATGAAGTGGATTTGGGCTTCACATAAAGGTTTAGCGAATTTGGGATTTGGTGTGAAAAGAAAGAAAGAGAGAGAGCGAACAGAAGTACGCAGAGAGTAAAGTTATTAATAGTGAAAGGAGTTTGCATGCACTTCATCATGAATATACCATGATTCCCTTAAGTGCCATTTTTATCCTATCTTCATTGTTGTTCGACTCATTAATGTAAACATATTAACTTATTAATCTACTATTATTTTAATCTTTAGGTTATAATAGATAAAAGCATTAGATAAAGCTATTCTATGTAGATGTACGGAGCATTCTCTTCATGTAAGTTGACTTAATTTGAGTGACAATTTGCTTCAGCCTGGAAGTTGTTATAGTTTACTTTTTACAGATTTGAATCAATACATGAAGACGACTTATCTTCATAGGTATATCTTTGAAATGACCTTGCCAAGAGTGACTTTATACCAGCACGTTTTAGAACTGTCGGAGAAGTCCACACCAAAAAATTTATTAAATGAATGTTGGCTGTATAAATACTAAATAATGTGCACATTCTTGTTCACAAGGGAGTCATGACTTCTATCTGCCATAAGCAATTTGGTTTTGAATATATTTTATAAATAATTCTGACAGATATTAGAGTATGGCCTGAGTTAAAGAGTTTATATTACATACATCTAGGGCAACTTAAGGGTTTATATGTAGAGCGCGGTGAAATCTTATACATTTGCGGTTGTATCCCTTGATTTGATTAGATACAGTAAATGATTAAAACACTCACATGTTAAACCTTGCTTGTTTATAAAAATTTTGAATGTAATCATATAATTACTGTTTGGATTAAACTAAATTAAAACTAATTATTGAAGAGGGTTGTATGGATTTCATATAAATAAATATATGAATGTTAAATCTGCATAACACCGCACTCGCGCTATAATATTGCCACAATTTAGTATGTATTAAATAAATGTAATTTATTGTATTATATACACCTAAGATAAAATTACATATACTCTAATCCATCATTGAACCGTAAATGATGCGACGTTAATCTACTACTTATAACGCTTTTAGTTTTCTTTCCTTTATAAGACAATAGACATAAATGTATTGGCGAAATTGGCACTGTAAGCCTATCTATTATCACTCCGTGTGTGCGGGAGAGTCTAAAATGATATTATTTTGTGTGAGTATTTACACATTCGGTTCTTTTAAATTAAATAGTAATCCGTCCCAACACATCCATATTTTTTTACTATATAATATATATGCAGTATAATAAAGTAGCCGTCACTATTTGGGTAATAGGTTACATATTATTTAATGCACTATCATATATTCAGCGACTATTACTTATCATCGAGAATTTTCCAAACATCTACGGAAACGATATTATTAATTATAATCAGATCTCAAGAAATCTCAATGTAATTAATCAAAAATAAGGCAACTAGATTCATAGGGATGACAGCCGATCCTATGAAAAATCTAGTACATTAAATCCTAAATTTTGGGATACTTATTTAATGTAGCTTATTTTTTTTTGTAAACGCATATAATTATTCACGGTCATATTTAATTAATGATACAATTATGATTATTAAAAATTAAATATATTTATTATATAAAATAATTAAGTATATTATCAAATACTAATTATATACATGAATCAATGAGAGAATAAATAAAACTTTGACTTTAAAATTAATAATAACTATTAACTATATATATGTAATTTATTATATTATTAGTTTTACTTAACTTAGATAAAACTAACCTATAAATTATTTAACATAAATAAAACAAAACACCACTAAATTGATCATTTTGATTAGTTTAAGAGGGAGCAACCACATACTTGAGTTGAGTTGTACGTTTGACATAGATTGTTAGGCGTCAAATTGTTCAAATAAGGAACAATATAATTAATAAGGAAAATTTATTTAAAATAAATAGATTCTCAGCCATAAGTACTGTCACAGCTGCCAATAATTTATATATTTCGAGCAAAGATAGACAACATCACAAATCATACTGTCATACAAATGTAAATGAAGACAAGCGAGTATATACTATAATTTTGTATCATTATGGCACATCTTCGAAGTAGTTAGGACCAATAAATACCATTATTGTTGGTCCCTATATTATTTTAACGGCTAAAATGCATTATTAATCCACCCCTGGTTTTGTTGAAAAAATAAAGAACCCCCTATTACGTGTTTAAAAATCAGCCAAAAAACCCTTTGTGATTTAATAAACTCAGCAAAAAACCCCCATTTCGTTAGAAATAACGTAGACGCACCTGACATGCATGTAGTTTTCATTTTTGCGTATTTTGACCTTTTTTTCAATTTTTACTGACTTAAAATGCCCATTATTTTGTTATTCAAATTATGAATTCAAATATATATTATATATTATTTTCTTCAAAATATACAAAACTATTTTATATATTTAAAAAATTACTAATAATTATATTTTTTAAAATTTAGATATCTACATTAATTTAAATATGAAGAATTATATAGTTATAGATTAATTTAAATAAAATAATAATCTAATATATATTTAAATTTAGTATTATTTAAAATTTTTAAATTTAGATACCATATTAATTTATATATTAAGAAATTATTAGTTATAGATTAAAATATAATAATTATTACAATTATCTAAATATAGATTTAAATAACTAAAATATATATTTAATTATTCTTAATTAACTAACATACATTTAATTAATAAATTAAATTAATTAAAAAAAATTGGGGGACGACGGCGATGGCCTCCGCCCCCGCGCAGAACCGTCGTCGCCTGTCATTAACTCGAAACAAGAGGGCGACGGCGACAGCAGGACGCCGTCGAGCTCTTTATCCGAACAGGAAGGCGACGCGGACGAACCTTGTAAATAGGGCGTCGCCTGTCAGCTGGTCCGCCATGTCCGTCCTGTTTGCCGACCATTTATCTGGGCACTGGGTCTCCGCAGCCCTCTTATTTGTGCGACCTCGCTCGGGCACAGAACTCTGGGGCCTGATGGTTAGTGCATAGATAGAGAGAGATGGCCGTGTTGTACGGGTATATTACTATAAAGAAAAGATCAACTGGATGGAGGATAATAGGGATGATTGGGAGAGAAATTGATAGTACTAGTTCACGTAGTATATATAGCTGTAGAGAAAGAAAAAGATGAGACCGAGGTGTGGATTGAAGAGATGGAACACGATTGTGGACGACCAGGGAAGGAAGTAAATCTCGCCATTGGCAATCGAACATAGAGGGGCGACATAAATTATATTTTTTACTCTACACAAATACGGATTCATTTAAATGGATTAATCGGATAAGTAATAACTAGCAAGTCATTGTAGTGAGAGAGAGCTGAGAGCATCTTTCATTTTGATCTATATTAAGATCTATGGCTAAAATTTAAAGTATTTGAATCAACATAGTCTGACCGCTAAATGTATAAATAACATTATTCCGAAGATCGCAACACGGGTTCCAATAAAATAATAAATAGATATAATGTTAAGTAGGGATAACGCGTCCATTTTATCAAAATTTTAAACGACTAAGCGAGATTAGTTAATAATTTAACGAGAGGGAAGGCGATTTTTGAGACGCTATATTATTATTTAAACACCATACGAGCGAGCGAGATCTTACTCAGCGACCACATAGTATTTCAAAATTACTAAGTGCGATGTGCCACCAGGGGGTCTCTAATCTTTCTTACATCTAATTGCGCAGTATTTATCAAAACTCACTATAGGTAGGGGAGTTTTATTAGTGTACCAAATTTGCCCTTATTATTTATATATATATTATCTTTAGTGCTTTATTTATATTTTTATATTGAATATGTTTAAATAAATATATCATAAATTTCTAAACATGAATTGATGATATTAGAAATATTTCAATATCACCGACATTATTCGATATGAGAGAGAAAAAATATAAGATAGCAAAATCATAACCCAATAACCCTTATTTAATTCCGTATGAAGTCATAAATCATAGACCACATTGAATGATTGTAATAATCAAAAAGATTAGGCAAGTTATACTTCTCTAATACTCTAATATAAGTTGTGCACTTAGTCTCTCAGAATACTACATGTTTCGATCAAGCGCAATACAAAAGTCAAATTCTATTATTACTCCCCAAATGGAAGAACGAACGAATTAGCTGGAATGCCCGATTACACATACTCTGCATCTCTACTTTATTATATAAGATGTGTAAATCCATTGGAGAAGCATAAAGCGACGAAACAACCATTCTCACCTATATGTAGTTTTATTCTTTATTTTGTCTCTCGCGCTTCAATTCCAATCCCACACACTCCACATTCTCCACACAGCACAGACTTTAAATTATTATCCTTCCAGTAATTCTTGGAAAATAATATAAACAATATTCTTATTATGATCCTACCACAACCAGATATAACCCAAAAAATATTCAGATCCTGCTAATGGTTATAGGAGTAATAGCATAATTAAAATATTAGAGGAAATATACAATAATACCAGCACCATACACAGTACCCCTATTCTATATCATACACACGTATTACCCAAACCCACTGTAGACGGAAACTGTCATAAATATAGAGATCAATAACTGATCTATTAATTACAATTATGGAAATATGTGTCCAGCACCCAACTCTATTAATCAAGCCGCGATTACATTTCTAATTGGAGTAACATAAAATACTCATAATATAATTGTAATTTTCTATAATTATCACCCATAAATAGTTTATAAGTTATGTAAAATTCTTTGTATATCCGTTGCATACAGAGAGTATAAATATTTAGATAATATAAGTCAAGTAAAATTAGAAAAATGATTTGTCAGTTTGACGCTGTTTAATCGCCATACTGAGTCTTATAACAAGTCACAATCACAAAGCTCAGTATGCCGATGACTTTTTTATGTATACTTATAGTATATTGAAAGATGAGCCCATTTGAGTTGAGAAGATACCATTTTAACTATCACTACCACTCTTACTACATCATATATTGATATATATACGTTACCAGACATTGATGAATGTGTAAAGTATGCTTATTGATGTATATTATAGTCAGGAGTCTTCCTAAAGCATTATTACAAACATATAATATGTATTGAATAATTAATAACCAATTGTACATTCATTAATGGTCGCATAAATTTAGACTCTAAGACAAATTTACCCGATTCCTATATTATTGTCACAATGTAACACGCCTGGTATTCAATTTATGACCAGATAGTTTATGTCACTAGAGACATCAAAAAAATCTATGAAGATAAGAGATAGAATTAACAAATCTAATTTGCTAAATAATTCTTAGATGATGAAGACTTAAAGTATTTGAATTAAAAAATCCTTATATTTAGAGCTAGGAAAGCAATTAGATCAATACAACCAAAAGAAAGGATATACCTCCTCAGAAGAATAAGTCTTATGAAAATTACTAACACATAAATAAAGTATTATAATAAGAGAATTGATTGTGGGTGTCCTTCAGAGTCTACTGTTAATTTAATAAACAAATAAGCTCACTTTTATGACCATATCAGCTATCGCTAATACTTGGAACCTTTATTGAAAAAAATTCAAATAACCTGAAAGATGAAAGGCCAACTTATTTAACAATGATACTAGCCAAAGAAATTAATCTCAGAATGAAATTCCTCAAAGATCAAAAACCTTCTCCTAAAAAATTAAGATTTCTTCACGAAAATATAGAATATGTTGATTCTGAAAGTTGCAATCTGATTGAAAGTAGCAGAATAAGCACATTTAAAAAGGGAAGTTAAAAAACTCTAAATAGCAAATTCGGACCAATACGATTACAACAAGAATTTTAAATATAAAAAACTCCAGAACCAAATTCTAGAAGAAGACCCCAGTAAAGCATCCGCGATCATCTAAGAATCTGAAGAAGAAAGAAGAATCCTTTGTTAATTTAATCTCTAGGATCGCCTATCCAAAATTGATATATAAAAATCAACTTAGTTATAGAAGATTTCAAATTAACTGCTATAGCCTTAGATTCAGGGGCAATATATGAATTGCATAACAGATTCATGTTCAGAAATTACAAAAAATAACATTTGAGAAGAAAAAAAACATGTTATCAACCCTGCCATATGAAACTAATTTTGATGAATAGACAAACTCCCACCAAAGCTACGCAATAGACAAATGAACCAGGAACTATTAGAGTATTGTAAAAAGGAAATTCAAGAACTTCTTATCAAGAAATTAATATCGTCCTTCAAAATCTCCATGGTCTGTCCAGCCTTTTATGTTCAGAAAAATGTTGAATTAGAAAGAGGAACTCCCAGTGTCAGTCAACTATAAATCCTTAAATAAAGCGTTAAGATGGATTAGATATCCCATACCGCGAATAAATAAGACCTCTTAAAGGCTTTATAATGCAAATTTTTTTTATATATTGATATGAAATCAGAATTCTAGCAAATTCAAATAGATGAAAAAGATAGATATAAAACAACTTTTACTCTTCCTTTTGGCCAATTTTAATGGAAATGTCATGCCATTTGGATGTGCCCCCTCAGAATTCTAAAAAATTATGAATGAATATCCTTACTCCCTACACTTCTTTTACTATAGTCTGTATCGATGATGTATTAGTCTTAAGTGAAAATATATAAAAATATTGAAAGCATTTACAAATATTTTTTAAACTCATAAAAGATAATGATTTAGTTGTATCAGCCCCAAAAATAAAACTTTTTCAAACCAATATTAGATTGTAGGAATCAAATATATCAAGGAACTGTTGTCCCAATCCAGTGGTCTTTTAATATCGGCGAAAAAATTTTCCATATCAGATCTTAGATAAGACACATTTACAGAGATTCTTAGGTAGCTTGAATTACGTCTCAAATTTTTATCCAAACATTAGACAAATATGCAAACCATTATATATGATAGGTTAAAATTCCTCGAATACCTTGGACCACCCAAATCCATACAGATTTAGTGAGAAAATTAAAAATAAAGAAATTAAAGAAGTCCCTTGCTTAGGCATATGCTATCATCCACAAACCAAAAATAGTACAAATAGATGCTTCTGAGATAGGAATATCGCCTACTAACATAATTCATTATAAGCAATAATATATTTGAAGGAAAGAAATAGATAAGTTACCAGTCTTTGTATATAAAATTCAGTGATGAATCTGAAAACTATAACGGTCACTACAAAAATTAGACCCTATCAAATCAAGAGGAAGGTGGCAATGCCCAAGTTGAACTTAAGTCCACCAAATTCGGTGAGCTGTGTGCTTTAAAAAAACGCGACACTATTCCAAAATTGTTTATTGCAATTTTTCCCAAGTTTCATAATGAATTATATAACCATTTATTTAAATTGATTGTAAGAGCTAACAAAGGATGTTCTTACCTAAGATGAATTAAAAATATATATTTGTTAAAAAAAGATTTAGTCTCAAAAACAACCAAATTTTTTTGCCTAAAAATGAACAAGCTTTACTATACTGTGTTGAATTTTGACATTGATATATACAAAAGTTACTCCACAATTAACATTCCATACTATTTACAAGAAGTTTTCCAAAAGGAATGATCAGTGGAAAAATGTCTAATTGAGGAATCCAAAGCTAAAAAGGTAAGGCCATTTAGCATAATACATCCACAAGTAATGTCCTCAAATTGGAAATACCTTGTTTTTTCTACAACAGAAAAAAATCCAACTAAAGCCTGTTCACAAATTCCGTCAAAATTCTCATTGTTAGGAAACACCTCTAAAAACCGCTAAAAACCAAGGCCACTATCGTAATTTCTTTCCCCTTTCTAATTTATTCGCGAAAATATATAACACTCTCACCTGTCAATCGGTTATTCCTATATAGGGCTATTCAGTCTAATCTATACCTAAACTAATTTTGATACAAATCACTAACAGAATTTACAAAAGTACCCTATGGAAATAGAGACACTTCACACTTTTTGCTTACGATCACAAAAATCTTACTGCACAAATTTATAAGAGCATAGCAAGTAAAATCTAATGCCTAGAACAATGAAACTCCAAATTTAGTATACACCAAGATCCAAATTTTTCACCAGAAACACAAAGTTATATATTACAAAATTGCACTCTATCATCTAGGAAAAAAAAAAACTTTTCCCATGTTGATCCTTTGTGTGCTTGAAGGCATTATGGATCATTGAACAAACTTCAAGATGATCCATACAAATGGCACACATGTGTTCTCGACCAAAAGTCATAATAGGATCTATGAAAATCCACTAAAAACCCAGTAATTCTATGAGGACATTCTCCTTTCTACAAAATCCATTTACATTCAAAATATGTCTCCCAAAGGAGCCTTAGCCAACTCTTCACAAATTGACTACCAAAAAAATTTTATAATTCCATACTTTTTCCTATCTAAATGGGGAAAAACCCTTACGAGCTCAAAAATATCCCTAACAAAAATTACCCATTGATTTCTTATTGGGATTACATCAAAGCCTTCCAACATTTTCTTCAAAAACAAAACGATAAAATACCATGTCATTTTATTTTCTTTTTGGCACCAAAATTACCCAGAAAAAAAATTCCAAACTGGTTCATCAGATGTTGTATTATTTTGATCCGGAATACATATTCTCCCAAATCCAGTTCAAGAATCCTTCAAATTCTTTTCTGAAAACCTAAAACCAAATGGAATTCCCAAGACAACATCTTTCTAATCTTCTCAAATTCTACATCTAATTTAACCTCACTTGGATACTAAAAAAAATCAGCCACAATTCAAACCTCTCCAAATTGATTGAAGACACAATTATATTCTCTGTCAGTAAAATGTTGTGTCAAATGATGGGATAAGATGAAACACAGAAAATTTTGAACAAACTAGCAGTCGTGAATGGTTTCAAACTAAATTCCACAAATGCAAAACTTCAACAATTCTTGAAAAAAGAAATTAATTCACAGCAACAACCAAATTTGCTCTGAAAAAATTAATGCCCAAAAATTTGCCCAACCAACCCAAGAGGATACAAAAATTATGGAGGAAATAACAACGACAAAGAAGAGTCTGCAACACCCGTCAGCCTTGGAGACGAGAAATGAGAACGACTGTTATGCAATATTTAGCCCATTCCTTAAAAATTTCTATTGATGTAAAAATTTTAATTATTGTAATTTCAATTCCATATAGTATTTACGGATGTAAAATTCCTATATTACTTGCAAAAAATAATAATAATAATAAATATAAATAAGTCAGAAAAAATCAGAAATTTTGCAGTCCACTACTGCATGATTGACAGCCATCAAAGTCAATTTTTACTTTAAGTGGAAGAAGGAATAGAATGCGCATCAACTTTTGTAAAAAGAGCCATTCGGAAGAGAGGAAGAGACACAACTTTCTTTAAGCATTCTTTCACACACTTTCTCACTCTTTTGCTTCCAGTTACCAAATATTTATTTCAAGTTCTTTGTAATCTTCTTCAAGATCTTCGTAATCTTCAAGCATACAGAAATTAGATGTCTTTGACAATTAAAATCTATTTAGGAGAAGGCTTTGATCTTTGAGGAATTTCATTCGAGATTAATTCTTGGAGTTTATGTAAATAAGTTTCCTTATCTTCAGGGTTTTGTATTTTATCAATAAGGTCCAAGATTAAAGAAACTAAATTGGTTTAAGTGGCTATTTGTTTTATTACAAAAACATAGACCTGTAGGATACCCAGAACATTCCTTATTATCTTCCGAGTTAGAAGTTTGGGATTCTTCTTCTGAGGAGGTATATCCTTCTTCTGGTTGAACTTGATCTAATTGTTCTTCTAAATTGGGATTGTCTAATTCAAATACCTTTAAGTCTTCATCATCTAAGATATTTAGCAATTGGTTTGTTAATTCTTCTCTAGGCTTAGCTCATGGATTTTTGTCTCATCCTACAACTACTACCAGACTTTTAACATTTGTGACAGTAACAGAATTCAGGACTTTTGAATATTTTTTCTTTGAAAAAGTTTTTCCTTTGGAAATTAGCCTTAGAAGGGGGTTTACAGGAAGGTATTTTCTTTGAAGACTTATGCCTCTGGGTGTTATGATGTTTTGTTTTGGATGATGGTGATCGTATTTTCTGGAATCCGAACTGTTCACACCAACTCCTTCCTTCTTTCCTAGTAGTAGGTTCTGTTTCTTTAATTGGGCTTTCAAGGTGAAATATTACATAATTGTAATCCTACTAAATTAACATGGTTTATAATTTCTCCATAAGATAGGGATGCAATATTATCGTATTTTTTTTTTTTTCACGGACTTTTTCAGCAAAAGATTTTGGTAATCCAGAGATAAATTTTTCTTTCCAAAATAGCTATCTGCATCACTTCTTTATAAATTTTTACAAAGAATACATCTTATACCATTTAAAATCATAGAGTTTTCTACATTTTAGATTTTGCAAAAAATTATGTATTTCTTTCTTGGTAAATTTGGGGTTTTCCAATAAAATAGATAATAATAGTATATATTAAAAAGATGTTGCATTAGAATCTAGTCTTCCTTCATCATTGTTAATAATGTTCCTTTTGGATCTCTTTTTAATGCTTAAAAATTTGAGTTTTGGCCTCAAGAGTATAGTGTTATCCACCATCCTTTTAGTTGACCATTAAATCCTAATATAAGATTTTTTGCAGCGTCTTCATCTGTGCTGTAAGCCTGCTCCTTCTTATAAAATATGATTGATACCATAACCATTTATTTACACAAACTAAGAATTTGATATTCAGACAGCTTATCTGAATTTCATTCATATATTGAGCTTCCATTAAAAGACCTAAAATTTTGAACTTCTTCTATTTTTAAATCTGGGGAGCTGGTCTATAATAATTCCTATAAAGGATAAATGTTCGACAGGATAGTAGAATTAGGAGTTTTGTTCTTATCGGAATCTTCGTGATTTGTTTAATTGTGTTAATAACTGTCTCTACCTAGATCTCTTAACCTTTCTTGAATTCCTAAAAGTATAGTTTTTTTTCTTAATTTTAATTTTGGTATATGGTCAGGATTTGAAAAGGAAGGTTTATCTGCAGCAATATAAAGGGTTGAATCCCTAGAGTTATTATGGAAGAAGATGAAGGATTTAAATCTACTTTTATCTAAGGCATCTTCAATCCTATTTTCTGTTCAATCTAATTGTTTTCCTATAGAATGGAGAATTAAATTTGAAAAAATTATTTTTGCTTTATTTGAGTAGTACTTACTCGCTGGTGGATGGCTCACTAACGGGAAAGCATTTGGTCACTTGGTCCTTTTATAGAGATTCCTAATTCTTCTAAATGGTGGATGTTTACTGGAGAACTATTGACCCATCAAGTTTGTCCATTTTTTGAGTATTTTTTGGATAACTGTTTAAATTTATATTTTCCATAATTTTGAATAAAATAAGAGAAAAGGAATATTTTGTTTAACATAGGGCATAGGCCTCTCATACCATTCAGATCTGATATTAACTCTTTAGAACTCAGAAAATTGCTCATGAACACATTTCCCTATATTGGAAGGATTTTTTTTTTTTTTTTTTTTGAAAGGAAGTCCTTTTTAAGAAAGTCTTTATCAATTGAAAATTCTTTTTATAGTATCTAGTAATTTGTGTAAGAGATGCAGAATTTATGGATCATATTTTCTCTAAATCTTGATAAACTGGTTGTGCAAGTTTTTGATCTACCTTATTCCTGAAACTTTGAAGTATGTAGGCTATATGTTTTGAAGTTGAGTGTTTGGAAGGAGTGGGAGTGAAAAGTCTACTTTATTCTTTTCTTGATGAATCTGTCTTAAAAACTTTGAACTCCTATAGATCCACAGAATGTTGGGTAATTTTATCGATTTGGAAATTTTCTATAGGTTGACGAGGTGGTATAGATCCAGGAGGTAGATTCCAGGTTTCTGGTAAGGTACATTTTTCCATTCTATGTGTTTTAGGGACCATGAAATTAGAATTTGACTCTATTTATTTTTAAAAATACTGTCTGCCCTGGTGATTTTGAATAGGATATGACTTGGACATCTAAACCCGTATGAGTGATTTTGTAATGGAGCCTATAAAAATATTCATAAACGTGAGATCCTGACATTTTATAATTTTTCATATTTAAAGTAAGAATATCAATATATGGGGATTATTAAGAGAAATGGTAAAATTTGAAAAAGAATTAAAATAAAATTGGACCATTACAAAGACTAGTTTCTACTAAATCCAAGTAAGAATCATAAAAATCTAAGTGTCTACAATCTCGTAAGGCAAGAAACATCACTAGTATCTTAGACATTTCTCGTGTTAGAGGTTTAATGGCAATCTTGAACAAGCCAATAGGCAAGACATTTGAGTTGAGCCATTACGAGTATATGTGATTAGAGATCTAGAAGTACTTTGGAAAAATAAGCGTCGTGTAAGAAGTCAAATCAAGTTGCCTTTCAGTTTTTATAGTATATGACTTTTTCAGAATACACTGCTCTCAAAGGAGTATCGAACTTTTATAATCATCTCATATAATACAATCTCTTTAGGAATCTCAATCATTTGAGGGGAGGTTCCTAATCAAAAAGATCCTTGTCTGTCCACAAGGTTATCCCATGAGTATTATACATTGAATTTTTCTTGCGTTGTCAAACACCTAGGACTGACCTGTGCGATGTGGGGCTCCAGAAACTTCATCAGACTTCTTATGATATGTTACTCGCGTCTTTATATTGATATATTGCTAATGCAAACTTTGCCTTTCTGTTGCGCGATCAGACAACCGTTTACGTACTAAAGGAGCACACAAAAGTAGATTCAATACATAGTGTGGGTATAATCCTTCATAATATAATAATTTTCCTTCAGAGCATCTTAAAATTGAATTGTGCTGCCCAATAAAAAAATTAAATTAATAAATTCCTTATATAAGTATAATTATATATTAATTATCCATATATTGAGATTATAAATAGTACCAAATATAAAAATATAGACATTATTTCATCCGATAATGAACATGAAATTATATTAATTGTACTCCCCAAGATAAGTAATAACACCTACATCAAACATTAGGCGTTAGCAACATTTATTTTTAAATTACGATCAGAAAAACGGTCAAGAAATAATATACAAGAAGACATACATTTGATCCATACCCGTTTAAATTAATCCGATCTGTTCCCATAATTGAAGTCGTCAATATTAAATCTTCTTTAAAAACCTCAAAATTTTGGGATCAATGATAATATGTATCGTAAAGTACTAAAGAGATTCATAAATTCGGCTGTAATATCCATATAACACGAAATATCTTACTTTCAAATAAAAATGAAATATTAAATTAATCTGCAATATAAAATATATTAAACACTTCACTAAATTACCCTTAAAAATATTTCTTATATATTATATATAGTAATATATATAATTATGTTGAACCATGAAATTTGACCGATTGAGAGTCACATTTTGACCTTTTGATCTCCTGCATATAATAACAATATCTAAAACATACAACACTTACTATAAATAATATATATAAATATAGTATAATATACATAATATAATAATAGAAAGATAATGGATTTGAAATGAAGTAGTGACTTTTATCTCCAAAACAACCAACATAAATACTACAACACTTAATTTAAAATTATCTGCGAATAGATACTGAAAAATCAAACTAATACACATCTATACTTGACATCCATAACACAACAAATTATTAAATAACATTAATGTTTTTAAATTCATATTTTTTAAAGTCGTTTTACTTGTGTTTTCGTCACGTTAATGTAGTACCAGTTATATGATGAAAAAACTGTAAAAAGAATTAAATTAAAAACATTGTGTCGTGGATATAATGTTTAGTATAGTATAGTTTTAAAGTATTGCAATTGTGTGGGGAAAATACACAATAAAGTCATTGTTTCAATGTAAAATCGTCTTTTTTTTTTATACTAATATTATATATGTTAAAAATTGATAAACTGTATTATCATGTTATGAGGTAATAATAATAAATATAATTAATATATGAAATTTATTGCATCAATAGATAATGTTTAATGTCTAGGTAAATGTTTGATTATAAGTAGACAGAGATAAAATTACTATTCATTGTCAAAAAAAATTTTCATTATCATAGCTTTATTATAGTTTTATTCATCATACTTATACATTTTTTCTTTGTTTAATTATTAAGTTTCTACCGCAAGAATTATTTAAGAGTGGCTGGTTGTTAGGTGTGTCAGATTAATTATTTAATTTTATAATTTATTTTAGGTAAGACAAAGTTCCAAAGAGCCACAAAACCCTAAGTTACGGGTGTATATAATATAACATAGCATCATTGGGTAGAAGTTGTTTGGGCCACCATTCCAACAAACAAACCATAATATACGGTGTTATGGAATTTGGGTTTGGAGTGGTTTTGATTTTTGGTGTTTTGGAGATAGAGAGAAAAAAATTAGAGATAAATAAGTGTGTATTGAGATAGAATGGTGAATGTTTTGGATTTGATAACTTTGAGACTAGTATGAATAGTAATAATAAATATTTCTTTAATATAAGTTGTGTTAATAGATTATCATATTGTATGGTATGAATTTAATAACTGTCTGAAGAACCATAAAACATTGATATATAAAAAAAAAGGCTTTCAACACTCACGAGCAGCCTTCACTAAATTTTGTCAATCATGATCTTTTTAATAATATTATATATATACAATTGTATAGAAAATTATGTTTATTTATAGAGTTGTTAATGCTTTACATGTTGTAGTCTTTTGAAGACAGTTATCACTGTTACCATTGTCAAATATATGTCTCTTTTATATTAATATTTATATCAGTATAGCGTGATAGTATCTTATATTTATTACATATAAAAAGTTCAAAAAACAAAAAAAAAATAATCAACAGAATATTGAAGCGGTGTAAGGAATTATGAAACAACATGTCAACTATGTTTGGTTTCATATACTATGCTCATCTGGACCCCTATCCATGGCCGACAATATATTAAGTGTTTTCACTAAAGTAACAACACACAAATGTGCCTTCTGCCTTTCTTTTTTTACACACCCTTAACTGATTGTACGAATTTCTGCATTATATATTATTTCTTTATTTATTACTTTTCTATACTTACTATTAACATATTATCATACAACCATTTTTACAAATTTTGTATAGTATAAAAAATTATATTATTATATTCTGTGTAGATATATCTGTTTTGAAAAGTCGTATCATTATTTGATTGATCCTACAAATAATAACAAGTTATGCTATTTGTATGTTCCAAACAAACACAGGATATTAGACAAGTACAATATATTATATATATATATTAGCATATAATAGTATAATATAAATGATTTGTGACAACGTAACATGACCTTTTTGTCTCCCAAAACCCAATCATCACTAACATTGACAACACTCTACTTTAAAATTATTTCAAAAACTCTTAATCCAAACATACACATCATATCATTTTATAATATTCAAACCAATAACTTTTCTAATATATTTTAATAATATTATACTTTGATATTTTCTCAAGAATCTTTCCATATATAACTAACTAAAAAAACTACTTATGCACCAAATGAATCCAAAAAAAACATCTAATCAATGCCATGGATGTGTACGGATTAGTGGTATTTTTGAGGGTGTTTTTTCGCGTTTTGGGTAGTTTTGCGCAAAGAGTTAGAGAGAAAAAAATCAGATAAATAATGTTGTTGGAGATAGACATCTCTGATTCTGAATATTCGTTGTATTTGTGTGAGTAGGAGTAATATAAAATAATTAAAATAAAGTGAGTATTATTGTATATGGATGTTTGAGGAAATTGGGAGACATAAGGGGACTTCGTGTATATAAATATATATATAAATACTACATATATATAAATATTATATACATTATCGCGAACAAACTCACAACTCACAATTGCTAAAAAAAACGACGGAGTTGTCTTCTGGCGGTGTCCTTCTCAACCTAAACTTGATTTGAAATTGTAAAGTTATATGGCATTTGGCTCCTTTTTCCTCCTATTTCAAGTCCAGCATTATGGGTTAATTATAACAATGCAGAAAGTGTTGCTGTTTCTCATAATCGGTATCGCATAATTAATAACACCTGCCACTAAATTAGTGTAATGCCGGGTCATCTTAGTGTTTATAGAGTGAGTCTAGATACCATTCAATACAGCATTTATATGCCCTTACCTAGATCACAGGGATCTGAAAATTTGTGTAACTATTGGAGTGTTTTAAGGTACTCATGCAAAATTGTAACTGTCTGCAATCTATACCCTCAGTGAGCGTTCGAACTCTTGAAGCCTTGAGAACCAGCTTTACATAACTTGTTTGGGATTGAATTTTTTCAAACCTAAGATCGAGAAAGTAAATTGAATCTGTTGCCTCCCAGTTGGAATTCTTCCTGTAAATCAACTCATGTGGTACTCAAAGAAAACTCTAGAGTACTACAGTCTTGGCAAGCCACAATGCTAAATGGTCGACGAAAATAGCATTTGCAACTATACACATATCCACAAAATAGGTAATTACTTTTAGGGCCATGGATTTAAGAGTTTGCCTGTTGACACCGTTGTTCGAATTTTGGTCATCAATCGTTGGCCAGTT